>CAAKHB010004629.1:65992-80748 GCA_901007665.1 Aeoliscus strigatus
CCTGTGCTGGATGGTTGATAGTTCTCTCACACTAACTGATGACTCACAGTCAGAGAAATGAAATGATGAGACCCTCTAGAGTGACAGAACGTCTTCTCCACAACTGTTCTACATGCTGCTTGAACACAGCAAGACAAAGTCTGCTGCATCAATTGAAAAAGTATTTACAACAGCACTTCAAATCAACCAGGAAACTGAACTTACGGACACAACACGACACAAGGTTTGTAGAGTCAGAAATCCCCTTTCATAGTTTCTAGCACGACAATGGATATAAATTAAAAAAATCAACATCATCAAATTGACCTTTTAAAAAGGACTTTCTACTTTTCTACTTTCTACTACTTGTACCAATCTGTCTACTGTTCATCATACACATGAACTCTGGCCCCAGCATCAGTTAAAGTGGTGTTCACCAGAAAAACACTCCAATAATAATTACTGTCGCTTCCTATTGAAAAGATGATTAAAGTCTGCTTCGCTATCTCTTCTGTTAATCTGTGGCATTTGTTTTTGGAAGTCAGAGAAGACTGACTTTCAAAAGCATTTAACCCATGGGAGGCCACTGTTATACAAATAGAAATATGATTTCCTAAGGCCCTGTGTAAACACATTATATTTCAGCACCATATCTTTTTGTAAAGAGTAAAGGGTTTCTTTAAAGTACTATACAAATTCAATGTATTATTACTATTATTCTTAATATTATTATTATTATGTATTTTTCGTATTTTTTTTTGTGTACAAATCCCAAACAGCATGGTGGAATAAAAATGCACAGCAAAGTAAAGCTCAGGCCTCAGGAGGTTAACAGTTTCTTGTAATATGTAATGAAATGACATCACCATTATCTTTATAGTAACAGACTCTGGGTTCATTTAAAGACAAAGTTTACAGGACAAATCATTCAATCCTTGTGCCTGATATCAACCCAGCTGATACAATGATTTGACACGTTCTTCAGGTTCCTTACTGTCACTGGACGATTAACTTACCTCGGATATTTTCTGGAACTGGCTGTTGGCCTGACTGCATTTCTCCGCTGTCTCAAGCGCCACCTTGTAGTTGTCCACAAAGGCCTTGTACACTCCCAGCTGGCTGGCCTGCACCAGGAAAATAAGACATGAACACAACACACTGACGACCAACAGACTGGCTGCTTTATTTAACAACAACAACCACGCAACTATGAATCACTTGGGTTATTAGGAGGAATGATTGACAACAGTACAATGTCACATGTAATTTGTCAAAATCACATCTCACTGGTTAGAACCACTGTTACTGGTAGAGCCATCAGACAATTTAAGAAATGATTAAGATTTGTGTTATCTGAAAGTTATAATAAAATCAAATGTTTACCTGTAACTAATATTCAGCTCTCCTATTGGATTGGGGTTTTTTTTGTTCGTGTGTAGCTAAAGAACCTGGAGAGCACAGTAGTTTGTGACTGTGTTCTGTTTATAGGAGATTTTGTTTCTTATTTGATTCTACAGTATTTTCTGTGGTTCTTTTTTTACACAAAGAAACTCACAGTAAAACCTTCAGAAGTAAGAGAAAAGACAGCTACATGCTGGGAGGGTTTCAGTGATAAGACGGAGCTGCACTAACATGTATTATTTGGTATGGATTTTTTTTAATTTGGAGCATTTTCCTTTTAAGAAAATCAATAAATTCCTTGTTAACCCACCAAGGGGCTACAAATGTACCTCCTCATACAATGACCCTCACTTTATAAACATATTTTTGAGGAATTCCTTTATTTACAAAAACAATGTTGTAGCTTGTTAACGGTGGTTCACAACTGAATCATTGATTCTGGAAGTCCAACTCTGTCCTAGATCTTTTCTCATAATCACAAGGTCTTTGTGAGAACAGGATGTCATAATTATGAGATAAGGTGTCACTTTGGTTTTTATTTGGTCAATGACACAGACAACCGTTCTTTGTAGAGATCCCAGGCCAAAAGCTTCAAAAGAAGTGCTGCAGTCCTCGTGTTACTTTGAGTATGTCAAATCCCTGTACAGGCTGATCATGCTCTCATTATGCCGCTCCTCTGGTGGCTCTGTGCAGCCCTGAGTGGAACAGAGTCACTTCCCGTTCATTAGAAGCCGCTGCATTCGATGTGCTCTGTGAGACAAGCTGCAGACCAGTGTGCATCAACATGCATCCGGCTAAAACTAAAGCTGCAGTCCAATGAGGAGCTGACTGCAGCAAATGACAGACAGGATTAGGCTGAATGGAGTGAATGAGTGAAAACGACTGTGCTCCGGCTTCTCTCATTTCCTCTCCTTCCACTTCCTGTCAGACTCTGAAGTAGAACATGAAGACGTCATCTAGCCTCATGTGGCAGTTAATGGATGATGCAGTAGATCAATATCATCTTAGCAGAAGTACGTGATGGAAAAAAGGACCCAAGCCAGTTAAAGGGACAGTCGGAAGAAAAGAGAAAATTGTCATGATACGTTAGTGAATTTGTGTGTAGATTTACACATAAAAGCCTCCTCTACTAAAAACCTCCTCTGGATTAATGAACAGAACGGAAACTCAGATCTGAACACGTCTGTAGATCATGAACACCAATCAACCAATAAATTGATGGCATGGCACTGGGGACACCTCTCTGTCTGTGCTGGATATTATTATTATAATCACCATTCAACCAGTACAAAGAATGTGTAATCTACAGCTGATTTTCAGAATCATGAACCTAACCTGGATCTTAAACCTGCTAACTTCCATCTATTGAAACTAAATGTGTTATATTTTTAATCTTTTGTCATGGTTATATCACAATACAATATGACACAATATGACACAATATGAATGACAACTGTAATTTCCTCTAGTGACAAGAATTATTTATATGCAATTATTCAATCTACACAAGCACTATGTGTGGTCGGCAGCAGGTGTAGAAGCAACGAAAACTGGAGCTACTAAAATATCAATGAATGCAGAGGTGCACGTACATTTCCCTTCTACAAACAGTTTACACATAAATTCATTCCACTCATGAATGAGACCCACTGGCTACAGTCTCTACAGCTCTGCCCCCTGCTACACGACAGAGCTGCACTGCGGGGGTTTCTACCTGGTGGAGACAAAAACCCATGCAAGCAATGTGTGTGCTGTGTTTTTCACTTGTACCACACCGTCTACCATTGGTAGAATATACTTCTACTATTCTACTATATAACACTTTAACACAAAAATGTCATTTGCAGAGTTTTATCAAACAGGTGGGATCCTATACTATGGTTTCTGTCATACTGTGCAATCAGGATCATCTCCACCAAAGCAGCACAGAATACAAATGTCATTGTGATATGTCTTAAAAACAAGTGGAATCAAAGCGTGGGAACTTCTGGCACACATTCTGCATCATATAACCATTATAAGGATATAAGATTCATCAAATTACCCACAAAGATGGAAAAGAAGCTTCGTTACCACCAGGATCTGTTACCAAACCCTGGTACTCACAGGCTGCAGCTGAGACTTTCTCTTGCATGAAAAAGGTGAGAAAACCTTGAGAAGAGGCTGACTATTATCACCTGCTCTGTGGTTTATTTAATTTGGGGGCTCCGGTGCTGCTCACAAAGAGCAGTGGGGGAAATAGTGAGCTAATAACAACGCCATCTGCGCCGTGGCAGCAACACTCTGACTAAATGTTTCACTGCCACAACGTGTCCTGGTGCATACACACGGTGAGCACAGATGGCCGCTGATGACTACACTAATAGATGCCACTTGGTGGGGTGAACAACGTGTCTGTATGAAGGTCTGTCGAGTTCATTCTTCAAAAAATTTACTGGCACAACCCTTGGTGCAAAGCCCAGAGAGTTAAAACGGGATATTACAAGACCTTTATATTTTAATAATAATAACAATAACAATAACAATAACAATAACAACAAAAATAAGAATAATCAAATTTCTAATTAATTCTATGTAATTTGTATTAATCGCCAATAAATAATAAAGTTACTATCGATGGAATTTTAGTTACATCTGAACAATTTCTACAAAAACCAAGGCGAGATGTTTGTTTTAGTGTGTGAATGAATGATAATGAAGTTAACTGATAAAGCAGTTTGACTATTGTCAATGCTGATGGTGCTGGAAGTTCAAACTTTTTAAAGTCATCAAATGTAATTAGTCACATGACTAAAGTCATTGGAAAAGTTACAGCACCATTACAGTTCAGACTGGGGAACTTGTAATTGTAACTGATTACATTTCCTAAGTAACGAGGTTATTTCCTTAAACGAGGTTGAAACAAACAGCAGCCGTAGTCGAGTTAGGTGAGAGTGACTGTGACACCTGTGAAACATAAAACACCATGCCATGACTTTACTGTTATATATCATATCTAGGTGCAGATATAGTTCTTTTACTACATGGTAAAATACTTCTGGTTGTGTCAACACTGCCAACCAACACTGACTCACAGGCCAGAAATGTCATCGTTCACAGCGTCTATGTGAAGGACTAAAGGAGAGGAGGAATGAAAGAGGAGGCAGCATGACAACACGGACCTCTCAACAAGTCAACAACAACTCATGGATACTAATGAGTTGTTGGAGAGTTTGATTTCCTACTTACATATGTGGTGTCGTTTTCTCAGGGAAAACTCTGAGTGTAAAGTGCTTCTATTTTTTGGAAGTTGTCTTACAGATTCCAGTCCCATACAGTGTGGGTACAGTCTGTCCACAGTGTGACAGCGTTCACTAACTTCAGACATACTTCTCTCTGCAGCAAACGGTCTTCAGATGGTCAAAGGTTTTATTGATGGATGTTTACTTCAGTTCATACTGTGACTGTTTAGTATTGCAGTACATTGAATCACCCATGTGGAATAAAGTCAACAGTATAAAAACAGTATCTCTCTCTCTCTCACTCAAATGAGTCTGCCATGTAGCTGCTAATGCACCCAGACCACAGATACACACACACACACTGACGTAAAGGGACTGAATTAGAAGAGTGATTCATTACTAACAGTGAGAGTGTGTATTAAAAACACCCACACACCACAAGCCCACATCAGCCTCACCAGTTTCTGGAACAGATGTCCAACAGTGACCTTCTCATCCCACTGCTGGATGTTGGGTAAGAGGGCGTCGTAGAACTCCTTGTGGATCTCAAAGATGTCCTGGATCTTATAGAAGATGGTCTCTATCTGCTGGATGGTCAGGACGGGCTGTGAGGTGGTGGCTGTGGCTTTGAGGGGGCGCATGGGCTGGACGGAGAAAACAGACGTCACACGTCAGCTTCTCCAAAGGTCATCAAAACTGAATGGTTACACCTCCCTTAATGTGTATCCTTGGTTTGGACTTTACTGTTTTTAATTCCAGTTTTTGTCTTTTCTGCCATCATGTCATTTCTTTTTTTTTTGCACATTTTATTTCTTTATTTCACAGTTTAAAGAAGGCTTGGTTAGATGGGGTGACAGTGGGTCTCTGGTGTCAGAGTTAGACCCTAACATAAAAGTCAACTTAATCACAGCTGTACCTCATTTCATGTCCTGCTGTTTGTACTAACCCGTGGTAAAGAAGCACCATGTCAATTCTGACCCGTGAGACTGAACACCAGTGCAGCAGCTAAGCAGAGAGATTTGTGGAGGGGATGCTCACGCTGAATACCCCTGAAAACTAAAAGTCCTTTACGTCAGGGAAGCCTTAGTTAAATCCAGCAGATGATGGTGAGTCAGGTGCCGCACACCCCCACACACGTCTACGAATGACAGCAAAGCAGCAAACTGGAAGGGTCTCCATCAGGCTGTCGACCAGACACATGAATCCAAACTGGTCATGCTGGAGAATGTGTCGTTCTATGCCACAGGATGACGTCAATGACAGAAATCACAGCCCAACTGGCAGTGGACAAAGCTGAGAATCCACAGTCAGTCAGCTCGTTAACTTCTGCTTTGATAGACACGCAAACCACTAAAATAGAAAACAGGCCAGTTAAGCACAAAAAAGTACGATCACCCCCTGTGCTTTGGATGTTCTCTCAGTGACTGAGGAAGTGGGAGAACGCAGAAGAAAAGTTCACATGGGTCTGAATGTGTTAGGAATTGTGTCAAGACTGCAGACTGAAAGAAGGAGGAACTAGGACGCCATGTTTCTTCCACTATCACCACACATCTCTGGGAACCCTCACTGACAGATGTTTAAGATACAATACCATACAATCAGATAATGGGGATGTCTGACATTACAACAGCAAAGTCAAAGAAAAAAGGAAATCCGCAGTAAACATGTAGTATTTACAGCTGCACATATCTCTCTTTACCTGTTACATATACATACCAGGAGGGATATCTACATGACAGTGACTAACTAACACTATGACTGGTTATATATACACAACCAGAGGTACCGGGCTTTTGCCATCAAGGCCCCCGTGTCAGGACCTACCTGAGGAGATTAGACTTTAGACTTCTTGAAACAAAATGTTTATAGACTTGCCTTTTCTGCTTTTATAGGTTTGATCTGATTCTATGCTTTTGGCATAATCTCAAATTTCAAACATCGTTAAAACACATTTTACAAACTTGCTCTTTTTCTTACCTTGTCTTATGCTCTTATTTTCCTCTTCTGTCATTCTTGCTATTTCACATTGTCTGTTTTTCACTCCTTAAAGTGACGTCATCACCTTACTTTTGCAGTCTTCTGTTTGCTTGTTTTAAATTTAAATGTGCCTGATAGATAAAGTTGTTTATCATCATTTATCATCAGTAGCAGAATAGGTGGCTTTGGATTGGGGAACCATGTTCGCTAAATGTTACAGGAAAAGTCTTGAAGACACTTTGATTTCAACACACAATGATCAATGTGGAAGAGTTGTTGTTTGGTTAAAGTCTGGATGTTATGTGGCAAGAGGAGTAAACAGCTACAGAAAGGCCCAGATGTTTTTGGCTGCTGCTGCTGCTGCTGACACCTACGGATGTCTACTACAGAACAGCAACACCATGAAATGACGAATCACTGTTCAACCTGACATTGCTGAGAAGCACAGTGGAATTCAATTCTTTTTTTGGATTCCTCTAAAAGCAAATTACATGTAAACTACAGTCAAAATCTCTATATGTATGTGTGTGTGTGTGTGTGTGTCTCACCAGCAGCAGGGCCTCCAGCTGGTTAATATAGATCTCCTCGCTGGCCAAGAAGCCAGAAAGGACCAGTTTCTTCATCTCCAATCCTTTCTCGATGTCTCCCTGAGGGACAAACAGAGGTGGCTGTAATTATGTCTACTACAACAACACAGATATAATACAAGACAATAGAAAGGATTCACTTCTAACCAGTTCCAGCCATGGAAGGTCCTGACGACGTGAGGTGTGACCTTTCTCACCCCACATGAATTTTACTTGGTGTGTCTGGAAAGTCACTTTGGAAATGTAAATACCAATAATCACAATTTCCTTTGTTTAACATGTAATAGTGGAATGATTTCAATGACGTTATCAAAGTAATGAACATGATGACTTCAATGTTTCAACGGTGTTCATACACTTTATTCACTAGGTCCACGTCTAGGTTTTCACAGAACTTAAATTAAATTATATGAATATGATATAACCATGAATATTTCTCAGAGTAACTGTATGTTAACTGCACATTTGTGTCCAGTAATGTAACTGATTACAGCTGTTTATTAAATTGCAGTAATTGATGAGAGTAACTAGCTACCAATAATTAGTGAAAGCACCACATTGAAAGGGTGTCTGCTCTCTGTGGTTCACCAAGTTCAAACATCAACTGTCACGTGTCAACTCTATAATGGCGTATTTATTATTATGGTGTAATATATATTACGCCATAATTCAAAGTGCACTGCAGAGCCACCTTACAAAGGATAAGATCAGAGCACACTTTACTGTCTTACACTGAGGACAATGAGAATATTAATTCTAATGTGGGAAAAACGTGAAAGGCTCCTAAACTAGAACTCATTCTGATGTTCTGATGGCACACTGACAAACTGTCAGTAAAGCAGTGACGCTGAGGAGTCCTTGGCGGAATGAGGGTTAATTATTAACACTATCAGATTCTTACAGTGATATGAGTGCACCAGCTCTGCCTGATAAGACAAAGGACAGAGTTGTTTTAACCCCTTCATGACCAACACCCCAAGTCTGGCCTGGATGGTGCCCTTCGAAATTGGGGGATGAAGGAGAACAAGGTTCAAATACATGATGTGTTCTGGAGACCAGCAGGAACTTCATACTATGAAGCTCCACTGACAAGGTTATGTACCATTGGTGGTGTGTTTGTGTACGTCTGACGCAAGACGACTCAGGTGCTTTTTAAATGACTTATTACAGGGTGGAGTCTGGATGACCGAAAACCGACCAGCTAATTTATATTTATTCAACTTCATAGAAACATTTGTCTGCATTGGGTTTGCGTGGTCGGGGGCTTTCAAGTTTACATGTATTGAGACAATGAATGAGTGAGGGATATGACGACTCGGCATGAAGATAAAGACAAAAATAGATCCTGACAACCAAATGGTGCTCGGGAAGTAGAGCTGCCGCCAGATTGTTCCATGTGTCATGTGTGCTTGAGCGAAACACTGAACCTCAAACTGCTGTGTCATCAGTGTGTTAGCCTTGTAGCAAGTTTCACAGCAGCTTCTGTGTGTGTGTGTGTGTGTGTGTGTGTGTGTGAGAGAGAGAGAGAGAGAGTGAGGAAACACCATAGATGTTCCCGTTGAGGAGGAAATATGATATATAAATGTATCACATAACAAAACTAAATGAAACATTCACACTCAGGTACCGTTGGTAACTCACAGCTACTAGTGAAGTAACATAATTCCTTCCCTGTTCCACCGTCTAAGAAATGATGGCAGGCGCTCTAAGCAGAGTAATGCATGCCATCGTCAAGGTAACCACAGATATCTTAGGATCCGTTTGTGTGTTGGTGACGTGTCAAGCTACTTCTCTCTGTCGCAAACATGTCACAGCTGGGTGAGAAAAGACAGGGAAGGTAGGGAAAGTTGATTTTTTCCAACAGTAGCAATATTTTCCCCCGGCTGCACAAAGAGCTCTGTGTCGCCAGAAGGCAAGAAGAGAAATACATGACACAGGAGGAATTTTTCCACGGCAACCTGCTCCTATGCAGGCCTTCCCCAGTTTGCACTCACTTTTCTCACAGTCAATGCTACATGTTTGACTGTTGTCTTCCATTAGCTGAGAACTCTCTCACTCACACACACACACACAGTGCAGATGGCTCAGACACAAGCTGCAGCACGTAGTGACGCCCCATCACACCAAAACACCAAAACGACTTCACACTTCCCTATATATAGCTCAGCTGCCAAGGCTGATATCAGGGTGTCAGACTCACATAGCGTGTGTGTTTGTGTGTCCATCCAGCTGCTGTCTCACCTTGAACTGACTATGTACCGGCGTGATGGGATCCACATCTCCATATTCAAACACCTCCTCCTCCAGCACCCTGTCCAAGTAGCACAGCACCTCCTCCTCTTCCTCCTCCATGATTCTCTCTTTACTTGTCTCTCTCTCTCCCTCTCCTTTTGCTCTCCTCTTTCTCCCCTGCTATCCCCTTCTTCAGGGCCTGCCTGGACACATCAGTGGTTTCGTCTGGACACCAAGTGAGAAAGAGAGACGACCCCGCCTGCACAACCCCACCCCCTTCCTCTGCGAGGCTTCCTGGTGTGTGTACATACATGTGTGCCTTCTCTGTGTGTGTGCGTGAGTGTGTGTGTGCCAATACGGTCAATGAGGTCCGCCCTCTCCCTACACACACCCCTCCCCTCACAACATCCAGCCACTTCCTTGATGGCTGCACAGGCCTGTTCTTTAGGCTGCAGGAGGAGCATTTCTGCTGCGTTCTCTTTAATTCTTCCTCACTGGCTCTTCCGCCTTCACTGCTCAAACACGCGGTTGCTCGTTCTCATATCACAGATCCACATTTTTATCAGCGTTTCTCTCACACTCTCTGGTCATTGTCTCTTTATCGACCTGCTGAGAGCTTTGGATGTTGGACTGGGGCTGGCTAATGCGCTGCTGGCGCTGCTGATTCTAATTACAGGTCTCATAGATCACCGAGTAACAGTGACTTTGCACATGGACGACACAGGGTTCAGATGTAAAGTTGTGCCTGTTTACACCAAGATAAACTGGAAAAACGATGACTAAAGTGCTGAAATGAAGTGAAAGTATAAGTGAGCGGTTACAGTTATTAATGACCTAAGGAGGGCCAGTGTGGCTCTCATGTTCACATTGCACCATCATCTGATTATAAGGATTGTATTAATATTACACATTAAAGTGTAATATTTACAGTCCTTTTTGTGAATGTGGTCATTGCAGAAGAAGTCCATGCAAGATGTTCCAGCACTCTGTTAGATGAAAAGAGTTTGGAACAAAATCAAAAATGATAATTAATTTAGTAAAGCTAAAGCAGAACTCATGTGGCGAAGACACAGCTTGAGGAACTTGCAACTAAAAATGGATGTGTTGTGACAAAATAAAGGGAACAAATGAGCAAACTCCACCACTAAAATAATCAAAATCTGTTCTAAAGGAAACATGGCGGAATGTTTTATTTAAATAATCTGTTCCGATTGCTAAAAATGTCTAGATCACACAAGTACACCTTGGATGTCTGCATCATTGTTTGAACCACTGTGGGAGGAAGCTCAGCTTCTCTGGATTAACTGCACGAACAAGAACTTTAACTGGAATTCTTTAAAATGCCGTGGGATGATGAGGAAATGACCAATCAGTAAGCAAACCCACCTCTGTAAATTAGGCGTATCATTATCTTTTTGACAATAGGCTGGTCTGGTCTGTTCTTACCACAGTGGGCCACTAGATGGAGACATGAGCTAACAGCCTCAGTGGAGGTGGCAGAATAATGAGCTTCATAATTCATCATTGATAGAAATTAGAACACATGATGTAAACCTGGGTAGATTCACAGGGATAACAGCGGTGTGGAGATGAGACAGAACCGAGGGAGGAGACTGCAGGCTCACCAGACGACAACATGACAGGAGACCATTTGGATTATTGAAAACGTTGCAGGCACGTTGACGAAGAGCTCCTGGAAAGTCTTTTTTGTGTTTGATTGACACCACGTGGAGCCTGTACAGCTGCAAAGAAATCACCAGCTTTCCAAAACAGAAGCCTCTATTCACTTCACTTATTCATAAAGATTAGACCCAGCCAGCTGCAGTGCCCAGTGTGGTCAGCAGGGAATGAAAGTACTAACGTCTTTGACAGGAAACAGACCTGGTGGCACAAAAAGGAAGCACCTTTGAGCCACAACTTGGTTTAAGAAAGAGCACTGAGCCGAGGCTGACATATGAAAAGCCACTGGCGTCTCCATCTGTGGGTGGGTCAGTCCAGGTCAGGGTCTCCTCCTGCTGACCCGAAGCTCCCACCCACTCACACACTGTCACCAATGTACAGTGAAACGAAACAAAGCCAAACAAAGAAATGAGCTCCAGTAATCTGGGACGCTCTGATATGAAGGAGGAGATGACCCCATAACAGACAACCAGCAGTCAAACATGTGGATAATGCCGTTCATCTCACTTCTACAAGCTGTGCATTGGAAGGTCAAGATGAACTGAATTTACCATTAATCACTATTAGAAAAGTCACGGTGGATTCATGTTTCACATTTTACAAACTGCAATATCTCTTGTTATGTCAGAGATGTGGAAATTTCACATTTGCAACAGAGTCACATTGTGTGTGTGTGTGAGTTCCAGTCTGCGGTACGGATCAGTTTCAGTTACGTAGTAAATAGTCTGATAGCATCTCTGCTAATGTCTTTGCTAACGTGTCTGCTAGCGTCTCTGCTAAAGTGTTTGCTAGCTTTCTTGCTCATGTGTCTGCAACCTGCTAACGTGTCAAATACGTCCCAAGGTTGCCGGACATGCATTCATCCTTGTTTGTATGTGTCAGTGTAAAAACTATTTTTTCCCACACAACTTCACCACAAGTTCACAGAATGTTCCATAATACATTTTCCGATGCCGGAGGGGGCAGAGGGAGAGGGGCCAACATCGATTCAAACTGACTTGATAGTATATATATTTTATGTCCATATAGTTCAACTCTACATTCATTTAAGCTGCAACAAACTGTTTTCTCTCCAATACATTGGGTTAATACTATTAATAGTACTAATACTAATATAGAGCCTTGACATTTTTTTATTTGCAGGAAAAGAATGTTTAAAATGACAATGTGAAATCCCTCGTTGTACAGAATGAAGACTAAAAGCTCCACTGTCAGGGAGGATTTTGAACTGTCTGCATATTTCCAGGAGCACATAAATACCAATGAAATGTAACGGAAAACAGATAACACTTTACACTAATTGACAGTTAGCAGAACATTAACTGCCAAAGACATGGCCTCTAATTCCATAGACTGGCAGATTGATGCCAGGGGCGCCAACGCCCATCTGGGCCACCGGTCATTTCCTGCTTCTCTGCACAGGCCACCTGCGGTGTGATGCAGCTAATCACTAGCACTTACACTGGGTCAAGAGCTGGTGTCTGAATTCAGGAGGAAACGATCAGCAGACCAGAGAAGACAGAAGATGGAGGCTGGAATGAAGCTGTTCATGTTGGTCCTAACACAGGCTGGTGACCAAACAGTTCAATTAATAACTACACAGAAGTAAATCTCCATCCCATCATCTTCTTTATTTTATGAACCAGTCTCTTATGGATGAATCTGATCATGTGTTGTGTTTCTAAAAACTGGACTAAAGCTGAGCATCCAGCCTGTTTGCTGCACAGCCTCTTTCTGTAACAGTTCAACTGTACTCTTACCCCAAGCAGCAGGCCCTCTGGTGGCGTGGGGGAGACCACTTCTCCGTCGGGCCCTTGGGGTGGGCACAGCTGGGGCGACATGGTGGGGGACTCGTCTATGTAGGGCAGCGTCTCTGAACCATCCTGAGACTTGCCGTCCTCCGCTCCGTCGCCCTCGTAGCCGTCTGTGTTGTAGTTAAAGTCTGTAAAAAACGGGGAGAGAGATGGTGGCAGACAGAATGTGTTAGCATCCCCCCAACAGAGCACCGGACAACTTCAGCCCCCATCAACAGTGTTTGGTGGACTGTTCATCCTAATGGAGTAATACTGACAGTTTGAGGTTAATGTGGATAAAGAAAAACAGCAAACATCAGTTTTACATAATCCTCTCTTACAGTACATCCATGAAATCACCTTGATACTGAATGTGTGCATTACTATGTCTATGTTACACATTGGATTGTACAGTGTCAGCAGTGTCAGTGTCGGTGCATATAAAACGTCTCACATGACAGACTTCAGGGCCAGATATTCATCAGTGACTGGACTCTGAAGTGACAGATACCAAGCTGCTAACATCATTAGCCGTCTTGCTTGATGTGTTTCTAGTTTCCTTAAGCATCGCAGCTCTCCCAGTAGTTTAGCTGAAATGGTGATGTGCACTAATGCTGACAGTTTAAAATGTGACAACTCACATTCAGTACAGCAGGGAGAAAATGTACCATGTAATACAAAAACAGGAAATGCTATGATGGGAAACTATGTTGGAATCAATTAGCGGAGGAAGTCGTTCTACATTCGTTTTTCTGTATTTGAGAAGCTGAATCTCCTTTCTTCTCCATCTGTACATGCCATCCCAGGACATCCCTGCCTCAGAGCTTTCTGCCTTTCTCCTTTTCATCTCCCCGACTGAGGAACTAAGCAGAGACGGTGTTGGATTGTGTGGACAGCAAAGTCCATAGAGGCAAATGTAATTTGTGATGTTGGGCTGCACAAATAAAACTGAAAAATATGAATGAATATATTGAGAGATCCCATGTATCTGATATGCAGTATGTCCCTTCTGTGCTTGAGAAGGTAGGAGTGCAAACACCAATGCTTGAGAGCTAATGTAGATATACTTGTGTACTCCCACAGCCAGATCTATAACAAATATGACATGTACACCATCTTAACATTTAATATTGATGTACACTACCGGTCAAAAGTTTTAGAACACCCCAACTTTTCCAGTGTTTTTATTGAAAACTATGCCGTTTAATGTCTCATTGCACTCAGACGTGAAAGCATAGTACAAATAAGCAATTGGAGTCAAAAAAGAAATTATGGAATCAATTTATAGACCAAAATGTATTCTAAACTGTTGACTCATCAAAATAGCCACCTTTGGCAGATATAACAGCTGAACACACACGAGGCATTCTTTCTACAATAGAATCAAATATTCTTCAGAAAGTTCTTCCCATGTCTGTTGCAGAAGTTCCTATAAATGTGTGGCACTTGTGGGTTGCTTTGCTTTCACTCCTGTCCATTTCATCCCAAACCAGCTCAATGGGGTTTAAGTCTGGAGACTGTGCTGGCCACTCCATGTTTTCAAGTTTACCAGCTTGTTCTTTTTTTGCAAGATAGTTCTGGCATTGCTTGGACTTATGTTTTGGGTCATTATCTTGCCGTAAGATGAACCCCTGACCAACTAGATGCATACCAGAGGGTATTGCATGGCACTGCAGGATGCTGTGGTAGCCGTTTTGGTTCAGGGTGCCTCTCACTCTGAACAAGTCACCAACCCTGGATCCAGCAAAACAGCCCCAGACCATCACACTTCCTCCTCCATGTTTGACAGTTGAAGCCCCACACTGTGGAAGCATCCTTTCATCTACTCTACGCCATACAAACATCCTGCGTGATGAACCGAAGATTTCAAATTTTGATTCATCAGT
>CAAKHB010004631.1:13677-33602 GCA_901007665.1 Aeoliscus strigatus
GAGCAACTTCTGTCTGAAAGACACACACACACACAGTCCTGTGAAGACACACACACACACACACACACACACACACACACACACACACACACACACACACACACAGTATTACCTGGATGAGCAGCTCCTGACTGGGTGCGTTTGATTCATGCACCTGTGCAGTCAGAGAGGGGCGGGCAGTAAAGGCAGCGGCGGGCAGTGACAGGAAGGAGCTGTCGTCCTCACCATCACTCAACAGGAAGTCCGCAGAGCTCCCTGCACACGCAAATGCACACGCGCGCGCACACACACACACACACACACACGCGCGCGCGCGCGAGAGACCAAAGGGTCACCTGATGTCATGTGACTACAGCGGAATGTCAAAGCTGATTTGTTTCACTAATCAGATGATGGAGGTTGGTCACACACACACACACGCACAGATTCTGGACTCACCATCCAGTGAGACGTCAGTGGTCCAGAGCTCCTGCAGACAAGGGGCGTGGCTAAGGCAATGGGCGTGGCTGAGGTCCCAGGTCTTTCGTGGGCCGAACATGTCAGAGGGGCGGAGCAGAGGGCTGGAAGGCGGGACCGGCTGCACAGAGACCACACGGTCAGCCCTCCCCTCATTGGCTCAAGTGAGGCAGGAGGTGGGACACCATGCTACAGGTATGATGGTGACGTGACATCATAAGGTAACTCCCACATTCTTCACGATGCTAGTAACAATGCTAGCAGCAATGCTCCTCACTGGTGTTACACTCCCCTCCAATGAAAATCAAGCATTGATCAAATCGTGAACTGTCAACTAACTGCAGGTGGGCTTTGCATATCATTAGCACCTCATGTGTTCATTGGTCTGCACCTGTATTTGTTCATAGGAAGATGCTGATAGGAAGTTACCAGAGGACAGAGGGAGTGAGGACAGATGGAATGAGGACAAAGGACAGAGGACATAGGGAGTGACAACAGAGGAAGTGAGGACAAAGGACAGAGGGAATGAGGACAAAGGACAAAGGACATAGGACAGAGGGAGTGACAACAGAGGAAGTGAGGACCAAGGACAGAGGAGTCAAACACATGAGAAAACAACCAGAATAATTAAATTGAATCACTGAGGAGGAATGAGTCACAGGACATGAGGAGACAAGGAGACGAGGAGACGGGGTAGATGAGGACAGGAGGACACAAGGACTGGGCTCTGGGTAGACAGGCTGCCTCAGACTGGTCTGTCGTCCTCCTGAGGTTCCGCCATCTTTGTTGTGTCTTACCTCTGTCTGTCCTCATCCTTTCATTCCTTCATCTTCATCACCCCTTAATCCTCACCACCACTTCACCCTCGCCGCAGTGTCACACGCCGACAGGAGCTTCAGTGAGCTGCCGTCAGCGCGCACACATACACACACACACACACACACACTGCTTCTCTCCTCTGTTCCCCTAGCAACAGCATGGCCCCTCCCCCAACTGCTGTCAACACATAAATATTTTAGCCATCAGTTAAATGTGAGGCTCCTCCTCCCTGTGCAACAGACACACAGGCACACACATTCCTGTGTCTCTCAAGCGCACAACAGATCTGAACGTTACTAAAGACACCAACCACTGAGGTCACATGGTGTGTGTGTGTGTCAGGTTGTGTGAATCAGTGTGTGTGTGCGCGCATGTGTGTTTGTGTGGATTATGTCCAGTCAGCAGATAAAATCAGATGATGTTGAATCTGTTTATGTAACCGTCAGCTACGTAATCAGATGGAGGACTCATGACCAATGACAGGGTGACCACGCCCCCTCTGACATCAAATGATCCCTTTTGTTGTCCACCTCAGGATCCACCAACCATCAAAGGACCCATTGACCAATCAGACTCATCGAACCGTCTGAGTCCAACTGGAAACATCTGGCACCGTGTGACCCGTTCACACCAGACGGCATCGAACCCACGAGCATCTGCTCTCGCTGGCCTCTCACCTGAGGCACATGACAGACAGAGCTCTGCCTCCTGCGCTGTATAGCCCCGCCCACTGCCGCCTTGGGCGGACGATGGTGTTCAGTAGCCTGGTTCCAGTTCTTGAAGAGACTGTGGCATAGCAGAACCGTAGCAGACGTACATGACTCCACCCTCAAAGGTGCAGATCGCCTGGACTCATGGCAGAGAGCCACGACTGGCTCGTGACTCCGTCCCCACAGGTGACGACACCTGCATAGACAGACCTGGCCGTCCTGTCCCGCCCCCACTGTTCCCACCTCCATCTGGTCCTGCCTCCAACCTGACTTTTCTTCTTTTTTTCTTTAACTTGGATGTAAAAAGTCAAAAACCTTTAAACTGATGACTTGACATATGCTCCAACGTTATCGACGTGTCGCGGACGAATCATTAGAACCATCAGTCAGAGTCGATGGTCAAGAATCGAAGTGAATGTTTTCAATGTTCTGATACGGTTCAGACCATGTGTGTCCTCACCACTGCACCTGGAGAACGGTCCTGAACACAGGCAACATCAACCCCACACACACTTGTATTTTCAATCTAAATTATATAGCCTACAGCAGCAACACACACACACACACTTCCAATCAAATTGGAAGTACACAGTGAACCTAGCTAAGCTTAGCTAAACAGAAAAACTGGAAGTGACGGGAACTGTTAGCTTAGCTCCACAGAGGCTGTCAGTGACGGCGAAATGTTAGCTTAGCTTATCTCAACTTGCTGTTTGATGTCATTGGATAACAACAATTCAGGGGGCGGAGTCTCTGAGCACTGGAGGTCAGAGTTCAGAGGAGACAGTGAAAGACAGAGGAGGAGACAGGAGAGGACAGAGGACATAGGAGACAGGAGATGACAGAGGAGAGAGGCGACAACCCATGAACGTTCTGGACACTCGCTGAAAAAAACTCCAATTGAAACTACCTCGTCAACAACAACTGAAACTGCCTCGTCAACAACACCAACGACAACAATACAACCACGACGACGATAGCAATAAGCAACGACAAACTCACCTCCAGTCTCTGTCCTCCCGTCTAGTTCTCTGTCGTCGTCGGTCGGTAATTTCCGTTGTGTTGGCGGCAGACTCCAAAGCAGAAAGTTGGCGCGCGACGCTGGAAAGTTCGCTTGTATGCGTGGTGCGTTCACAGACAGTTGGACATGTGTACTCGGTGCGTTCCACGACTGTTGGACGTACATGCGTGCGTGTGTGTAAGAGAGAGCGAGCGTGTGTGAGAGATGCGTAGTCTGTGTGTGTGCGCGCGCTGCGTTCAATGATAGTCGGACATAAGTGTGCGTTGAACCACGGGACAGATCCGTTTCACGGTTCCACCACAGAACGTCACAGACAGGAGACACGTGTCCGTCTGAGACAAGAGTTATGGACTGAAACAACACATTGATTGGAAACTGCTTATTGCTTATTGAGTGTAAACAACACATCCAATCCCTTCTATTGTATTCGTGTGTCAATTAGTGAGTCAGTGTGTGCAAGTGTATGTGTGTGTGTGTGTATGCGCGACAGACAACTCCCTCTGTTGCTGCAGTCAAACCTTTATTTCAGAAACGTATTAGCTGAGCAACATATAAATTCTACACATGAACCAGAATGCAACAGTCTGATTTCTACTAAGCCGTATCAGCCCAAAGTGTGTGTTTGTCTGTCACTCCTCTGTTGCCTTGGTGTCTCCTCCGTCTTCTTCCTGCTGCTGTGGAACGAACGCCACAGTCAGAAGCTCCTCCCCTTCCTGTCGTGATGTCATTGTAATGACCAATGAGCTGTCAGCATCCGGAAAGGGGAGCGGGGCCGGGGAAACAGAAGGCGGAGCCTGGATGAACAAGAAAAGTTACAAACCTCCACTCAGCCACTACACACACACACACACACACACACACACACACACACAAACAGAGACACAGACAATCACACACACACACACACGCTCAGACATTCACACACTCACATTTAAACACACACTCAAAGACACAGACACATATTCTCTCTCTCTCTCTCTCTCTCTCTCACACACACACACACACACCTGCCCCCCTGATGTCCCATAGGCCCGCTGTAGTCTGGAGAATGATCCCCCCATTCCGGCACGTTCCGTCACCTCCAGCACCGCCCGGAACAGTTTGGGTGTGTGTGTTGTGGGTGTATCCATCGGGGGCGGGGCCACGTCCTTTCCTTCGTCCCCGTCGGACTTCTTGTCCTTCGTCAGCATCTTCCTGCATGGATGAATGGATGAATATTTGCTCCTGTCAATGCTGAACACCTGAGCACATAGGACAGGACGTAGGACAGGACGTAGGACAGGACGTAGGACAGGACGTAGGACAGGACATAGGACAGGGCGTAGGACAGGACATAGGACAGGACATAACACAGGACATAGGACAGGACATAGGACAGGGCGTAGGACAGGATATAGTACAGGACATAGGACAGGATGCAGGACAGAACGTCCAGGTCAGGAAGTGTGCAGCCCTGGTTGCCGTGGTGACGTACTTGGCCTTGCGGCGCAGCAGCTTTTCGGACTCAGGGTAGTGGACCAGAATCTCAGCCAGGTCCTTCTTATCCAGGATGAAAAGATTGGCAAAGCCGTGAGCCTTCACGTTGGCGGTTCGACGGTTCCCTCCACCGCCCGCCAGCAGGCTGAGCAGTCGATCACAGAGCAATTGATCAATCACACAGCAGTCCATCAATCACAGAAAAATGATCAATCACAGAGCAATCAATCATCTCCAGAGCAACTGATCACGGAGCAATAATTTAGATTTACTTATTCTAGTACACATGTACTATTACTCAGTGTGTGTACTCCATGTAGGGACGGAGAGATCCTTTGGTTTGAATTGATGGTCCACTACACACGTCTGCGATGCGACTGCATCAGCAGCTTCAGTGTTCGTCGGATACAAGTGACCGATGTATCAGTCTTAAAGTGTCAAAGTTAGTAAACAGCAGCAAACAGACACCTGGAGACAACAGGTGAAGAGGAGATACTCAGAGAACCTATGAAGACACACAAGGCTAAAGTTTGGAGAGACTTTGGATTTGTTAAGAAGGAAGATGGAAGTTGACAGGACATCAGCGAGTCACCATGGTGCTGTTAGTAAGGATTAAACAACAGGTAGGTAGGTGTGTGTTCAGTCAGGGTTAAACAACAGGTAGGTGTGTGTTCAGCCATATACCACTACTCAGTGTGTACTCAGAGTGTAGTCAGTGTGTGTACTCCATATGCGGTACGCGGTCACCTGATCTCTCCAAACACGGACCCCGCTCTGATGGTGACGAACACGGTCTGAAGGTCTGGTCCTCCGACCACCTGGACCTCCCCCTGTTTGATGATATACATCTCTCTGCCTATCTCCCCCTGCACACACACCCCACACACACAAACACACACAGACAACGTGACACAAGATGAAGGTGTGTGTGTGTGTGTGTGTGTGTGTGTGTGTGTGTGTGTGTGTGTGTGAATTACCTTCATACACACAAAGTCTCCCGGCAAATAAACAACAGACTTGAGTCTCGTCAGCATGTCAAACACCATCTGACGGTCACAGCCCTGAAACACACACAGGTCAGCTGACGTCCTCTGACCTCTGACCGTCCTCTGTCCTCATCTCCTCTGTACTTGTCTCCTCTGTCCTGGTCTCCTCTGTACTTGTCTCCTCTGTACTTGTCTCCTCTGTACTTGTCTCCTCTGTACTTGTCTCCTCTGTGCTTGTCTCCTCTGTACTTGTCTCCTCTGTCCTGGTCTCCTCTGTACTTGTCTCCTCTGTCCTGGTCTCCTCTGTACTTGTCTCCTGTGTCCTCACCTGGAACAGAGCGACCTTGCTGACGATGGCATAATTGACGTCCACAGCGATGTCCAGTCTCATCTTGGCAGGAAGTTGAACCAGCAGCTCTCGCTCATCTGAACACAAAACCAGATGTACCACAAAACCAGTAAGGACAGAGAGGACGGAGCAACCGACCAATGGAGGAACAGGCCAATGGATGGATGGAGGGAAAGAACGGACGGACAGAGGACCAGACCAACGCACGGACAGAGGAACGGACCAAGGGATGGAGTAACAGACCAACGCACAGACAGAGGAACGGACCAACGGACGGAGGAACAGACCAATGCACAGACAGAGGAACGGACCTACGGACCAACAGACAGTGGAACAGACCAATGGACCAACGGATCGAGGGGAGGAATGGACGGACGGAGGAACGGACCAATGGACCAACAGACGGTGGAACAGACCAATGGACCAACGAATGGAGGAAAAGAATGGACAGACGGAGGAACGGACCAATGGACCACTGGACGGAGGGGAGGAATGGACGGACGGAGGAACGGACCAACGGACAGAGGAAAAGAACAGATGGATGGAGGAATGGACCAATGGACCAACGGATCCAACATCCACACGCTTCAAGCCTGAATAAAGCACTCAGGTGCCAGTTAAGTCTCAGTGGGCTCTGTGTAGTTCCTTGAATTGTGATGTTAGGCTGCATTGAATTGAATTGGAGGTGAACTCAGCTCTGTGTAGTTCCTGCAACTGGTGGAAGTTGGGTGAACCATTAGACTATCAAACACACCTCAGCAGGTAGAAGGAATGGATCACAGAACCTTCACAGAACGACCCCTGTGTGTGAGTGTGCGTTTACCCAGCATGCCTTGGCTCTTCCAGGTGTAGTCGTACCAGGTCTTGATGCGGTTCTGGACCTCCTGGGGGATGCTGTAGGAGTTCATGTACTTCACCGTGCTGTCCATACAGGCCCGGTAGTAGTTCTCACCGGCGGTAGCAGCCCCAACCACGTCTCTCATCTGGACACACACAGCAATGAGACAAACACACACACACACACACACTCACTCACTCACTCACTCACTCACTCACTCACACACACACTCACACACACACACACACAAACACACACACACACAAACACACACACATAGTGTGCACAAGTGATGTGATGTTTGAAGCTGTGCTTCGACACTGTGCCGAGTTCCTGAGGCACTAGAGTTTGGAAATACCGATTTGGAGCTGGGTTCAGATACATCCAAATCACGTGACTGAGGTTCAAAGCGGTTAACTGTTTGTAATTTGAAGGCGGTTCAACAAACGGCGTGACATGTGACTTTGTTGTCCAGGTGCAGAAGCTTCTACAACTAATTTTATATTACAAAACATTAACTCAGTGACTCCATGACAGTGTGGTCTGTGGAGCAGTGGTTTGTGTGTCTGGCTGATGTCCTGAAGGATTTTACTATTTTTTACTATTGAAATGAGGAACAAAAATTAATAAAAAATAGAGCTCAGAGTCCATGAATTGTGTAACAAGATTGCTAGTGATTTTCTAATAACTATTTGACTATTAATAAGAAAGGTAGGTGCTATTCTAGTTTGTTCTAATTTTGATGAATATGGCATAGCTCATGAAAATCAAATATCTCTGATTTTATTTTATTTTTTTAATTTTAGATTTCAACTGAGTAATTATTGGTTTACTCAAACCTGACAAAAAATATTGTAATACTTTGAGATACAGAGATGTAGGGTTCAGTTATCGAAATTAAAACAAAAAACATTCTTGGCATACAGAAACTACTGAGATTTTCCATGACATTCATTTTTTTTTGCACCTGTGCAAGTGTTGATGTAATTGCTAATGTTTTGCATGTGTTATATATATAGTATATTTTATATACTATTGACGACATTCAAACGCATGCTTTCCTTGTGGATTTTTGTGTGAGGAGAGAATTTGCAAGTGACAAGAGAAATTCAGAGAGTGACATAGCAACAGTCAGAGTGATTTTGTGATATAATATAACCTGGCAGGTAGATACATACATACATACATACATACATACAGATAGATACATATAGACAGATACATGCCAATAGTTACATGTATACATATCGATAGATGGGCTTTAAAGAGGTAATATTTAGATAGGGTTAGGTTTAATAACTGGGTTATGTGTTCAAGATGGAAAACCCACCTAAGAGAACACATTCTATGATGTGGGACAGTGACGTGCGGTGAGGTTCATGGCTGGTGAGGCACTGACTCCTCAAGAGTCAGATTTACGATTGTAAGAACTGAAAAAAAGCATCTTACTTCACTCTTCATCCAACAGCATACAACTACTGATTATGGTTCATATCCCATCAGCATTCCTCTCAATTACACTCACAAACCAACAAACATATACACAAGAACATATTTGTCAACAAAGAACTTTCTTTTATAGGTATGGATAGAGCAATTCATATATACTGTAAACAAATTAAAGTAGCGAGATGTGAGCAGCACAAATGCAATTTTGAAAATGTGATTTTAACCTACAGTTATTTTTCAAACTTTAAATTCTGGTGCTTTAAAATTTTTTGTTTGCCTATCAAAATGATAAGAAAAAAAAGAATAATTCTTTAAGGCCAAAAATGTATGCTGGCTTCAACAGAGGCTCTGTTAAAGCAGCACTGCAGCGAGAAAGCACCTGCCAGCTTGCGTACGCCCCCTTGAGTTGAGGGAGAGTACTGTGTGTACCTGCTGACTTTTTCTCTGCACTTTATCGCGCTATCATCAGGAATAGTTCTCTCACACGTACATAAAATACATTACACGTACTGCAGAAAGTCATGGTGTATCACGAATATTTCTCTAAAGTTCATATTGGCGACATGCGGAGTAACAGAGACGGGCACGCGGCATGCAACCCAGTTTGTATTGGATAATGGAGGCAGACGTGAGTTCGCCGGTGCCTCACCCGGGGTTTCTGCCCTGGATTTGATCGGAAAAACTTGAATACGGCAATTTTTACTCAATAAAATGTCAGAAATGTGTAGTCATACTGCGAATGCACTTTTAAAATTTTAATATTTATTCATGTACATTTTTTTTGTCATGATGACAGGTGAGGCACTGCCTCACCTGCCTCCCCTGACCGCACGTCACTGAGTGGGACCATTTCCACTTAGAGACCCCCAGTAGATGTATGATTTGTGATGGGCAACTTGGCTATTGGCTTCTGAGGGTGAACCTCCAGAACCTCCGCCACTTGCCATGCTTTGCCCACAGCAAAGCAAAAAAAATAGCAGGACTGTTCCATTCGAGTTGCAAGGCAAACGACAAGTTCTCCGAGATGCAGACTTTAATGGGCTGGCCATCTTGAAAAGTTCTTCAAGATGTGGATCTGAGACGGAATAGCACCTTGACATGTTGCAGTGGCTCTATGAGGAACATGAACCAGTGGCTGCCGCCTTTGCCAACATGAATACTGACACTTCATCTCTGAACAACTCTGAATATGTTATTCAGGAGCGTTTGTCTCTCCTTCAGCTTTTCAACATGGCTACCGTGGAGCTGTCACAGGAGCAAAGAGTGTCTGTGTCAAATCTCATTTCACTCTACAGCATAAGCCATTATAAACTGTCGCAAAAAATCAGAGCATCCAGCTCTGCAACTGGGTATGTTTGTGTAACATAAATGTCACAAGGAACAGCATCATCCTCCTCACCAGCAGAGTTTGTGGGATCCAAAGTGTCCGCCTTGGAAGCAGCTCTGTGACATCACAAGTGTAGTTCACAAAATTGGCCACCAGATGTCACCATGGAGATGTGTGTTTCGAATTGCTTTGGGGCCTTGGCACATTTCCAGCACAATTGCTTCAAATAGCTTTGCTATCGCCAGCGTGCACACACACGCACACACACCTGTCCAATCATGAAGGAGAAGGCAAACACACACACACACACTCACCTGTCCGATCATGATGGAGAAGGCAAACACACACAAACACACACACACTCACCTGTCCGATCATGATGGAGAAGGCAAACACGCCCACGAAGTAGTTGATGAGCTGGAAGCAGATCTCAAACACAGTGGTCGGGTCTGGCAGACCACCGATGGTGATCAGAGTCTTCACCGCGAAGTAGTAGCAGCGGATGTACCTGTATGTCACATGACACGTCACATGACCTGTGAGGTCGCATGACCTCTGATGGCACAGGCTGCAAACACCAGCCTGTGTGTGTGTATCTGTGTGAGTGTGTGTGTCTGAGAGTATCTGTGTGTGTGTGTGTGAGTGTATCTGTGTGTGTGTGTGAGTGTGTGTGTCTGAGAGTATCTGTGTGTGTGTGTGTGAGTGAGTATGTGTGTGTGTGTGTCTGAGAGTATCTGTGTGTGTGTGTGTGTGTGAGTGTGTGTGTGTGTCTGAGTGTATCTGTGTGTGTGTGTGTGTGTGTGTATCTGTGTGAGCGTGTGTGTGAAAGTGCGTTTGTGTGTGTGTTCTCACGCGTTGCCCTTTCCGTTGTAGACCCACTTCGTAGACCCCAACCCCTCGTAGTCGGAGCCCCAGTAGAACAAACAGGCGTTGATGTGAAGTGAGTAGAGAAGGTAAGTGGAGGTCCTGATGACCCTACGCGCACACACAGATACACACAAAGAGACACACGGACACACACACACACACACACACACACGCAGTCACACAGAGACACACACACACTCACACAAAGACACAGAGTGTGTGTCACCTGTAGATGTGCGTGTCACCTGTAGATGTGTGTGTGTCACCTGTAGGTGTGTGTGTGTGTCACCTGTGGATGTGTGTGTGTCACCTGTAGATGTGCGTGTCACCTGTAGATATGTGTGTCACCTGTAGATGTAGGCCTTCTTCATCACAGCCTCCATGCGGTCGTTGAACTCGTTGAAGACGACATACTGTGACAGACACAAACATCAGTTGTTGGTCGTCATGGCCTTGAGTTTTGACCTTCACTAAAGGGGTCATGACCTTCAGCAGACGAGGGAACCGCAGCAATGAGTTGACGCCCGTGAAGACGTAGAAGATCTCCATCGGAAACAGACTGATGATGTCCATCTGACGCACACACACACACACACACACACACACACACACACACACACACACACACACAGTGCTGGAACTCAGGATGAACCTTGTTGTCACGGTAACACGTGTCTGGTGGCTCATTGTCAGTTGTACCTTGAAGCGCTCCGTGCTTATGTAGTTCTCCCTCATCTCCTTCCGATCGCACTGAAACAAACACACGTTAACACACATCAACAAAAACACACGTCAAACACACAAACACAAGTCAACATACAAACCAATGTCAACACACACGTCAAACACACGTCAACACAGAGTAAACACACAAACACAGTCAGGATTTAGGTCACAGCACAGAGACAGCCCTGGTAAAAGTCACCAACGACCTTCTGACAGCTTCAGATAGAGGCCTTGTCTATTCTTGTTCTACTAGATCTCAGTGCTGCCACCGACGTTTGCCATGGAGTACCTCAGGGGTCTGTGCTAGAACCATTGTTATTTACTCTATATACACTCCCCTGAGGTGACGTGATTAGGAAACACTCCATAAATTTCCACTTTTATGCAGATGACACACAAGTATACTTATCAATCAAACCAAATTAAACTAATCAATTAGCTAAACTTCAGGCCTGTTTCAAAGATATAAAAACCTGGATGACAACTAACTTCCTGCTATTGAACTCAGATAAAACCGAGGTGATTGTAGTCGGCCCCAACCACCTGAGGTCCTCACTCACAGACCGTATCATTTCCTTAGATGGTTTTGCCTTGGTCTCCAGCACCACAGTAAAATATATATTACATTTGATCAGGATCTGTCCTTTAACGCTTACATTAAACATACTACAAAAACAGCATTCATCTGCGGAATATCTCCAAAATCAGGCACTTCCTGTCCCGTAAGGATGCTGAAAAATTGACTCCATGCTTTTGTTACTTCTAGGCTGGATTACTGCAATTCCTTGCCGCTGCTCGTGTCCTGACAGGAATCAGAAAAAGGCACCACATATCTCCTGTACTAGCCTCTTTACACTGGCTCCCCGTTAAATACAGATTAGATTTCAAACCCCTTCTCCTTACCTTTAAAGCCCTGAATGGTCAGGGTCCCTCATACCTCAAAAATCTCATAGTACCTTATCATCCAAATAGACCATTATGCTCCCAGAATCTAGAACTGCTTGTTGCTCCCAGAATTTCCAAAACCACAGTGGGTGGCAGAGCATTCAGCTATCAGGCTCCCATCCTTTGGAACCACCTTCCACTTTGGATCCGGGGGGCTGACACTCTTTCTTTATTTAAGAATAGACTTAAGGCGTTCCTCTTTGACAGGGCTCAGGGTCAACTTAAACCAGCCCTTAGTTATGCTGCCATAGGTCAAGACTGTCGGGGGAACTCACAGTCGTAACAGTGGCACTGAGCATCGGCACTGAGCCTCTTCTGTCTCCCACCTCCTTTCTTCCTCTCTCCCCTGTTTCCCCTTCACCACCCTGTTCTGCTTGTACATGTGCTAAATAAATATTTCTCAAATATTTGTAATATAAACATCTGCAGCTTGTATCTAACCCCTCCTCCCTCTCTGTCCGAGTTCTGGTGCCACCCAACCTGCATTGCCCACCACCCAAACTGGAAAACCGTGTGACCTACTGATGCTAGATGACACAGCCACCCATCCCCAGCGCCATAATCTACTGAACCACCTCCTCATCCTTTTCATCTCCATAGTTTCTCCAGCCGACCCCCCCGGACAGACACAGATATGGACTAATAACACTCTTGGACTCTTTAACAGCCTTACATGCATTCCTGGACCTTTTTCTATTGTAATTTTGAATTATTATAACTTTTTATCAGCCTTCACAAGCTGACCATTGCTTCTCATATGCTTATCATATGTTAATTGTCTGTGCATGCAACACCTATTGGTGATCTGTCCATCCCAGGGAGGGGGGTCCCTCACTCTGTGGTCCTCCCTGAGGTTTCTGTCTCTTTTTCCCCTGATATAAGGGGTTTTTGGAACAGTTTTTCCTCACCCTGGGTGTAGACTGTAAAGTCCATCGAGACAATTGTAAATTGGGATGTTGGGCTATAGAAATAAAGTTGAACTGAACACAAGTCAAACACGCAAATACATGTCAACACATGTCAATATACGTCAACACACAAACTTTGACGTTGACGTGTTTGTGTGTGCTGGAGGAGAGGGAAGTCAGGCTGCTGCACCCACAACCCGGTCCAAGATAGGCGGTAGAAGATGGATGGATGGATGGACGGATGGATGGTGTTTGTGTGTTGACGTATGTTTGTGTGTGCAGGAGGAGAGGGAGGTCAGGCTGCTGCACCCACAACCCGGGATAGGCGGTAGAAGATGGATGGATGGTGTTTGTGCGTTGACGTGTGTTTGTGTGTTGATGTGTTTGTGTGTTGATCTGTGTTTTTTTGTTGACGTGTGTTTGTGTGTTGACGTGTGTGTCCCTGTGACGTTACTGACCACGATGTCGCCGCCACGGACAAACTGCAGGCGCGGCTGAACAAGCAGGATGTCGGTGACGTAGATGAGGTCACAGGTGTAGTCGGCCAGCAGCCACAGGTAGAGGTTGTCTTCGGTCTGATACGGGAACGCCCAGCGGACCGGAATCAACCACACGTTCCAGTTCCACGCTGCCACCACCAGGAAGAGCCACAGCACGTAGATCCTGTCTGAGTGACATCACTTCCTGTTTCCTGTCAGCCACAGGGACCAGTCGGTGTGTGTGTGTGTGTGTGTATGTGTTTGTGTATCTGTCCCAGTGTATGTGTGTGCTCTAGTGTGTGTGTGTGAATCCCAGTGTGTGTGTGTGTGTGTTCCCGTGTGTGTGTGTGTACCTGTGAAGGGGTCGATGCTGGAGGGGAAGCGGTATTTGAGGACGTCTCTCAGCCAATCAGGTGTGAGGGGGGGTCTGGGCAGGTGGACGGACCATCCCAGGAGTTTGAAGAGAAACAGCGTCTCTTCTTCTTCTGTGGTAGCGTCCGTCTTCTGGTCTCCAGTGGGAGGTGGAGGCGGTGGGGGCGGAGCCTTGTTGGGAGCTGCAGATCACATGACCACTCGATGAGAAGGTCCTGTGTAATGGATCAGCTGACCTGTCCCACCTACACGGGGCGGGGCTCTCCTCCTCCGAGGCGTCCGGGTCAACCAGACGCTCCCTCTGCTGCTCCGACCGACCTCTGAACCCCCGAAGAAGCTCCGCTAGATGCTCCTGGACTGCAATGCTGCCCCCACTGGCTGCCGACAGGGGGCGCAGCCTGGTGCGCAGAGTGGGTGGGAGGGAGTGGGAGGGAGAGGGAGAGAGTGAGTGAGTGGTTGAATGAGTGAGTGAGTGGGTGAGAGAGTGAGAGAGTGTGTCTGTGTGTGAGTAAGTGTTACCCTATATGTATGTGTCTTTCTGAGTGTGTTTGTGACTGTGTGTGTCTTTCTCAGTGTGTATCACTGTGTGTATGTTTGTCTGTGTCTCACTCGGTGTCGGTCCTCAGCAGGTCTCCATGACTGGTCCAGGTCTTCAGACCGATCTGTGTCAGATCGCTGTCATCTGCAGATGCATCACCTGACACACTGACAGGAAGAGTCGCGATGACACACACACACACACACACACACACACACACACACACACACACACACACACACACACACACACACACACACACACACACACACACACACACAGTAGTAGTAAGGTGTTAGTAGCTGTTGTTGCAGCACAGCAAAGGTGTCAAAGTTCACCAGGAGCATGGAGAGGAGGACGAGAAGAGGACGAGGAGAGGAGGATGTGGAGGAGGAGAGGAGAGGAGAGGAGTTGTCTACTGAGAACGTCTGAGCGCGGCGACTGTGTGCCCTGGTGAGTGTGACCTTTGACCTTTCCTGTGACATCACCAGCATGTGCTACTGTTTGAGGACATTACGCTCATGATGATCATGATCACCACACTGTCACACACAACTGTAGCTGTGCTAATGCTAAATACGCTCCCAGCAAACCAACACATGATGGTCCATTAGCATAGCTCATGCTAACACTACGTCATGTGGTCTGTTAACAATGTTCTCTCACCTCCACCAAAGCCATTTCCTGTTGCCGCCTGGGATGAGAAGGACATTAGTGACCTGCACGTGGAAGGAGCCTATCAGATACAAGTCACTGAGTCACCTGATCTGTGGGTGGGGCGGCAGGGGGCTGTACTGATTGGCCGTTGAGCGGGAGGGTGGGACGCAGTAGGACATCCTGCAGACACCTGGTAAATGGAGGAGGAATGTTTGACATGACTAAAACTACAACTGTTTGAGGTGACTCTGACCTCTGACCTATTGACCTTTGACCCCCAATCGGGACAAATTCACAAAACTATTTGAACAGGGACGCAGACAGACGCTTACAGTGTGTGTGAGTGTGTGTGTGACAGAGAGAGAAACGTACTCCGGTTCGTCCTCGTTTTCCTCCTCCAGGATGTTGGGCAGTCTGTTGACAGCGAGAGTGAGCTGAGTAGGTCAGAGGTCAGAGGTCAGAGGTCTGAGGTCAGAGGTGTCACACTCACTGCTCATTGGTCTCTGGCAGCGACTCGATGACAATCCTGGTGGAACGTTCTGCCTCCAGCTGGCGGACCGCCTCCTCCGCCGCTCTCCTTGCCATCTCCTCAGCGATTCGAGCAGCTTCCAGACGCTCCTGCTGCAGCCTGCGGAGAACGCTCAGTGGAGGTGAAGGTGGTGGAGGTGATGGAGGTAGTGGGGATTGTGGAGGTAGTGTAAGTAATGGAGGTGAGTGTGGTGAAAGTGGAGGTGGTGGAGGTGAGTGTGGTGAAGGTGGAGGTGGTGAATGTGGTGGAGGTGGATGTGAAGATGGTGAAGGTAGTGGAGGTGGAGCTGCTACTGCTGCTGATGTTACCCACCTTCCCTCCATCTGAGCCAGGACACCTTCTCCAGCCTCCTTCTTCATTCGCTCCATCAGAGGAATCCATCGCTCTGACTCCCCTTCTTCAGTCTGCTGCTGAACACACACACACATACACAGTACTACAGGTTCAAGTTCAGGTCCATGTCCTGGTCCATGTGTGGGTCCAGGTCCAGGTCCAGGTCCAGGTCCAGGTATCTCCAGTGCTGCTCACCTCTTTCTCTGGTGGCTGTTGGTTCTCCATGTTGTGTTTGTCTTCTTTCACATCCTGGTTTGTTTCCAGGTCCTCCAGAACCAGGTCTGTTTGTAGCACTGCAGGTCACAAGAGTCAGGTTAAGGTTATTTGGGTTTGAGGACCCCCCACCCCCGACCACCACCAACTGACGTTCTACTTACGGCTCTGGACCACGGTCCTGTCTGCGTCCTGCAGGAACAGGACAGATGTGTGATCAGATGTTATATGCTGAAATGAATTATACACACAGAGACACAGACACGCACACACACTCACTCACCTGCCTAATGGGCTGAGGCAGCATGCGTCCGATGCCACTGACGATCCAACTCATCACGCTGTCGACACATGGAGAAGTCTTTACAGCTGCTAGTCAGCAGCTAACTAACAGGTAGCAGCCGAACAGCTTTGATATATTTAATAAATGGTACAATAAAGCTCGTTTGCTATGTTTACTCATATAGATACAGCTAGCATTAGCTTAGCACACCGACATGTTGTGTGAGACAGGTAAGTAGCACAGACGGCTGTACCTCGGTGGGAGGGGCTTGGCCTCAGTCATGTCATTTGTGAGTTGAGCTGCTGTAGCTGAAAATTCGAACGATAAACGTGAGTTGATGTGGCAGCGCCTTTGTGGGGGTGGGAATATTCACTTCTCACCTGGTGCCACGGTGGATCGACACACCTGAGGAAGTTACAAGAATCACGTGACCAGAAGCACACAACGGCTGTGAGTCCTCTTCTGGAAACGACAGTTCACCTCAGGCGTCAGCTCCGGCTCTCTGCTCTTCACCTCCGGCTGAGGAACCATCTTCTCCAAACCCTGGCTGATCCACACCATCACGCCGTTGCTGAAAATGGCAGGAACTCAGCGCTGACATCCATCGACCAGTCAATGGACTGATTCATTGGGACTGGTCAATGGTGGAGGGCAGCTCACTATTTGGCAGCGTTTCTGTTAGCTTTAATAAAACGTTTGGCAGCATTTAGTTTGGGTTAACAAAGCAGCTCATTATTGGGCAGCGTTTCTGTTAGTGTTTACAAAGGAGCTCACTATTGCTCACTATTTGGCAGTGTACTTACTCATTTTCTGGTTTACTTGCATTCACACAGACGGACCATTGAAAGACGTTTTGTTTTTCATGGAAAAAAACGTTCTTCGTCAGGAACATGATTCTATCACTCGTGAGCATGTGATACATGCAAGCACGCAAACACACACACATTTGTAGTGTATCTATGTTACCTGTTCACACTGTCGTCTTCTGGACACTTCAGGGAAAACAAACAATAGAATGTAGACATGAACTGACTGTCGCTGCTCTAGAACCTCGGGGTTGAAGCGGACTTCACCTTGCTGGTCAGGTGGGGTCTTCTTGGTCTGGGTGAGACCACTGGTTGAGGCAGTGCGCCGCTGATCCACTTCATCATGCCGGACTGGGAACCCGATTGTGGTCTGTGTAAGGAAGAACAAACATGCTCATTCCTGACCTACAGAACTCAGTTCTGTCCAGGTTCTAATAGACATAACTTGGATGGACGCTAATGCTAATGCTAATCCGTCCAGTTGAGCAGCGGATTGTGAAGATGAGAGGTTCATCTTACCTGCTGCTCTCTGCGGATGCCACTTCCTGTTTGGGTTTGTCCACCTTTGCTGCTGTCAATGTTAGCGTTAGCGTCACCAGGTCGAGGTGGAGACAGAGCTTCTGTTCACATGTGAGTCTTCTTACCTTCATCCTGAAATGTTACTTTCTTCTCCTGAGAAAAATACCTGTTGTTATTATTGTTGTACTTAATTTGCTTCACACTTCTACATTTTAAACTCTGTCGCCCGCCCTAGAGGTGACATCGGGCATCGTGTTTTATGGCACGGCTTACTGGTGCAGGGGGTGCTACAGGTTTCTCCTTAGGGTCGTCGACTTTCCTGAGCGGTGGCAGAGGCCCCAGTGGCGGCGGTCCTGACAGCGGTTGAGGAGCGACTTTAACCACCCAGCTCATCATTCTGAAGCAACAAAACAACGGGACTTACATCCAATAGTTTCAGATGAAATCTTACAGAGATGATGATGATGTCCAGTGGGGGGCAGGGATTACCTGTGCTACCCACTGATTGTTGCTTGTTGTCACAACGACCAGTCTGCAGTAATGGTGGTAAAAAAACATCAGTCAGAAAACCAGAGAACCACACAACCTAACTGAGAACCACAGAACCAGAGACCAGAGAACCTAACAGATAACCAGAGAACCACAGAACCAGAAAACCAGATAAACAGAGAACCAGAGAACCAGAGAGCCACAGAACCACAGAACCTAACTGAGAACCACAGAACCAGAGACCAGAAAACGAGAGAAACAGAGAAACAGAGAACCAGAGACCAGAGAAACACAGAACCAGAAAACCTAACTGAGAACCAGAGAACCAGAAACCACAGAACCAGAGACCAGAGAACCACAGAACCAGGAAACCTAAATGAGAACCAGAGAACCGAAACCACAGAACCAGAGACCAGAGAAACAGAGAACCACAGAACCAGAAAACCAGAGAACCTAAATGAGAACCACAGAACCAGAAAACCGGAGAAACAGAGAACCACAGAACCAGACAAACAAATTGCATTCCTAAAACATCTTCTTTCATTCAGTTGTTTCACTCGATCCTCTTGTTACAGTTAGTCAGATTGATGCTGCTGCAGCTGCCAGCACCGAAGGGAGCTCAACCAGTTAACAACAACCAGAGAACCACAGAAACAGAAAACCTAACTGAGAACCTGTCATGGATTGCCGGCGGCACTGGTTTCTCCCTCTTCCCCTGAACGCATCACCCATCGCCACTCCCAGCCATCTCCTCTCAATCAGCCTCAACTACCCACACCTGTCCCTCTCAGAGGTGTTAAAGCCTCGCCTCTCCTGCTTGTCTTTGCCAGATTATTGCTCATGCTGCCTGTCTTCCAGATCCTGTCTCCCGCTGCTGGCTCTGTCTGCTCCTGTCCCTGCTACCTGTTGCTTCCTGAAGCCCTGCTGAAGAGACTTTTGTTACGACGGTTTGTTTGCGTTCCCGCCTTAAGAAGACTGAAGAGCTTTTTGTTGAGACCACTCTAAGTTACCTGTGTTATTTGCTGAACAGACTTTCGTTACGCCAGTTTGTTTGAGTTCCTTCCTTAGGAAGACTAAAGAAGACTTAGTTACGAGAGTTTGTTGTGTTCTACCTGTCCCCCTTTCACATTGCCCCGCTACCAATAAACTTCCTGTTTTTTTTGGAAACGTTGTCTCCGGTGTGTTGCATTTGGGTCCAGAAATATCCCCGTCTCAGAACCAGAGAACCAGAGAACCAGAACGCCTAACTGAGAACAGGAAAACCAGAGAACCACAGAACCAGAAAACCAGAAAACCTAACTGAGGAACACAGAACCAGAAAACCAGATAAACAGAGAACCAGAAAACCACAGAACCAGAACACCTAACTGAGAACCAGAGAACCAATGGAACCAGAAAACCGAACTGAGAACCAGAAAACCTGACTGAGAAAGAGAAACACAGAACCAGAGACCAGAGAACCTAACTGAGACCAAGAGAACCAGAGAACGACACACCCTAACTGAGAACCAAAGGACCAGAGAACCACAGAACCAGAAAACCAGATAAACAGAGAACCAGGAAACTTAACCGAGAACCAGAGAACCTAACTGAGAACCAGAGACCAGAGAACCTAACTGAGAACCAGAGAACCACAGAACCAGAAAACCAGATAAACAGAGAACCAGAAAACTTAACCGAGAACCAGAGAACCTAACTGAGAACCACAGAACCAGAGACCAGAAAACGAGAGAAACAGAGAACCAGAGACCAGAGAACCACAGAACCAGAAAACCTAACTGAGAACCAGAGAACCAGAAACCACAGAAACCGAGAACTACAGAACCAGAAAAC
>CAAKHB010004635.1:0-26713 GCA_901007665.1 Aeoliscus strigatus
TGCTGCCTACTCTCACTACAGATCACAATGTCATCTGCAAACATCATAGTCCAGGGAGACTCCTGTCTGACCTCATCTGTCAACCTATCCATAACCAAAGCAAACAAGAAGGGGCTCAGGGCCGATCCTTGATGCAGTCCTACCTCTACCTTGAAGTCTTCTGTCCTTCCAACAGCACACCTCACCACTGTTCTACTACCTTCATACATGTCCTGCACCAAGCCAACATACTTCTCTGACACTCCTGACTTCCTCATACAAAACCACAATTCCTCTCTTGGCACCCTGTCATATGCCTTCTCCAAATCTACAAAAACACAATGCAGCTCCTTCCTACCTTCTCTGTACTTCTCCATCAGCATCCTCAGTGCAAATATTGCATCTGTGGTGCTCTTTCTAGGCATGAAACCATACTGCTGTTCACAAATCTCCACTTCCTGTCTCAACCTGGCTTCAACTACTCTTTCACAAACCTTCATGGTATGGCTTATCAACTTTATCCCTCTGTAGTTACTACAACTCTGTACATCACCCTTCTTATAAATTGGTACCAGAACACTCTTCCTCCACTCATCAGGCATCTTGTTACTGTCTAATATTTTGTTAAACAACCTAGTCAGAAAATCTACCGACACTTCCCCTAAACACTTCCATACCTCCACTGGTATGTCATCTGGACCAACTGCCTTGCCACTCTTCATCCTTTTTAAAGCTTTCCTGACTTCATCCTTTCTAATCTGATCAACCTCCTTATTATTATTATGATTATTATTTTTTTTATATTCCATAAAAAAGGAGACTCTCCCTCATGGTCATGGCAGGCCACCAGGGGGTCCTTGCTGACCACTAGGCCAGTGATTGTTGATTGTTGATGTTACAGCATACTGTTTTGTGGCCTCCTAAAACATTCATTCATTCATCATCTTCCGGTTACGGGTCACGGTCGTGCTGGTGCCGATCCCTGCTGTCAATGAGCGAACGGCCCAACAGGTTTAAACACGTGAAAATTGATTTGATTTGAATTTGTGAAGCTAAAACAAGGAAAACATCAGAGCCACTGGGCTCACACTCAGCACTCTCCTCCTAACCTACTTAAACAAATGTTACCTGTAAAAAAGGATAAATGAGCTGCAAACCAAACTGCAAATAATAAAACCCAACGGGCTCAAGTGTGTTGATTGTTTGGAAAACAAAAAACAAAACATAGAAGAAAAATGCTGATTGCTGATTTGAGGTCCTTGCACAAAGCTCACTTTCCACTCTTAAACCTTCTAATTGAATCACGGGAGGAACATTCAGGGCCACTTATATTTGCTGTGAATTTATACAGTTGCTGTACACATCCTTGTCACAGACTAATTCTGTTTTCCTTTTGTGTTGTTGTTTAATCAGATCTTGATAACTTCAAAACACAGACCGTCAGAAGTGCAGTCAACGTCCGTGAGGGTCAAGGAGTGGTTCTGTTGTGTGGCCCACCAGCACATTCTGGAGGTAAGGTATCGCTTTCTCTAATGTACAACAGATGACGCAATATTAGTCTTCTTGTTTTGTCCCACTGATATGTACACTTCTTAATAGTCATTCAAAATCCCACAAAGTCATGCGGCTGCCGGCAGTAGTGTTCAGTGGATAGTTATGAGAATGGTATCATTCTTGTCATCGAACTCATGGCAAGAAGGCAAGGAGGCTGAATAAAGGCTGACAAAAAAAGGCTCGTTCAAATCCCCAGCTTGCATTGTTCTGCTGAAAGGCTAAAAATGTACTTTTTGAAGAAAAAGCTTCAAATGTGAGATAACGATACAGTCCTCATTCAAGAGTATCTGCAGTCACGGACAATGGCTGCTGCCCAGCTCGTCTCTCTCTCGATACAGTAGCTTGCACATTGGAGCAACCAATTTCCTTCAGTGGAGAGCAGTTTGTCGCAGAGAGCATTGTACAGCTGGTCTATGGGATAATGGGTCACAGTGCTCTCTGTGAAATACGGTTTGACAGCTTTTCTCTCTGACACAGGCTTAAATGCGGTTGGCTGCTGTAACTTATAACGCCATTGTGGTTCTTTCATATTTTCAGTGAAAGAAAGTAAAGCAGTGCAAGCCAGCTGTCGCTTTCTTTCTTTCTTTGTCACTCTGTTGCTTTTTCCCTTCGTCCCTCTTCCAATTTTAACAAACGGAGGGGCTGAATAGGGAATTTCCCACCAACACAAAATGTCTGAATAAAAAGCAGTTATATATAAATGGGCAAACACATCAACAGGATAATACACAAAACAATGACATACTAGCTCATGAAAACCTTCAATAAGGTACCTGTGTTCAAATGGGGGTTGGGTAACCACAGTTTCCTGCTTCCAAACTGAGCTTCTTCTTCTGGCAGGTATGGCGTTCTCATCGCTTATACACGTACAAAAACAACTGTCATGTAGGTTTTTTCTCTGAACCATCCAGAGAGATTCATTGTTTGTTGAATCAGAGGGTCCAAAACATGGTTGTTTTGGCTTCATGTAACACCTACGAGGCTTTTTAAAAAATCTTTCTCCATCACCACCCCATCGGGTATTACAGCACACAGATATTCTAAATGAAATCCCTCCCTGACACAAGCAATTGTAAATTGTATTAGTTTTCCTGTTGAGTGCACACTGGTGCTGTTTCTAATCCTTACTCGCTGCTTACAAATGTTTGTCTGGATTCTATCACTGCTACATAGTTCAGAAGGAGGCTGTGCTGACTGTGAACTCTGTGGCTCCTGTTTGCTTGATCAGAAGGAGCTTTTTATTTGCATCAGTGCACCCAGCTCGGGCTCTTGCCCCCATCGCTCCTTCAGTGGGCATCAGATATGATTGACACTCATTACGTCAACCTTGTGACTCTGAGCCCCCTCACATCAGAAGTGGTGGGTTAAGCAGAGCATCTCCTAGTCGCTACAAATCTGTGCAGTCGGCATTCCTGACATGACAGTGATTTATTAAAGCAGGTCTTTTCTTTTATGGTAGACCTGCTGCTTGTGAAGGGACATAGAAACCTATTTCTGTTCTGTACATCAATCTGTCCATCTATCTATCTGTCTGTTCACCCATGTCTCCTGTAAAACCTGTCCTTTACAGACCTTTGGAATGGAGGCCATGTGTCAGAGGAATGCCGCTGACACGCTCTAATGCCTTTTGTTTCGCTCCCTTTCCCTAGCTCTCCCATTTCTTCTGCACTAATAGTTATCACATTTACAATATCTTGGTATTGTATCCCAAGCAAACTGCGATAAGCTGAAGTGAACTCAACGTGAACATGATATTTTAAAGCCCATATTTGTTGCACAAATGATGTTGCTCCAGGTTGAGGACTTTGCCTTTCTTTTCCAGATCTGACTTATGCCTGGATCTTCAATCAGTATCCACACTTTGTCCAACAAGACAGTCGTCGATTCATCTCGCAGGAGACTGGAAGTTTGTATATTGCCAAAGTAGAGCCCTCAGACGTGGGCAACTACACTTGTGTGGTGAACAACACCGTGACAAGGGAGAAGGTGCTGAGTTCACCTACACCACTGGTTCTGAGAAATGATGGTAAATGACCAAAATGTCTTCAAACTCAACCACCAATTTATTCTGTTTCTTGTTTTTAACCATAAAACACAACCCAAATGGACCATCACCTAGTGTAGCCCTTCTAGAAGATGTTACACACATACGTGTAATCTCAATGTGTCAATTTTGCTGTGTGCAACACAACCATTGGGGTTGTGTTTTGTTGGACAGACTTTATAATTAAATAAATAAGTTTCGATACAATGTGTGAGTTTATGTGCTGTATTTTTTTACTCTTTTCATCTATTGTCTCCGTTTTGTAGGAGTAATGGGTGAATATGAACCCAAAATAGAAGTCCATTTCCCTGATTCACTGCCAGCTGCAAAGGAATCTATGGTGAAACTCGAATGCTTCGCTCTGGGGAAGTAAGTTAGACTTGTGTATGTGGCATACGCTTTAGGCTCATTGATTTAAGGACGCACCAGTACGGCATTACTCATTTTACCACTAATCAATCCTAAGGAGAGCAAGGGCCCCAATAAAAACGACAAGGAAGCCAGAGTGACAGCTTTTCCAATCACAGTTTTAGACAATAAAACACACTGCTTTTGCCATCTTTATTTTCTCTGTGGTTAATCACACATTCATCACTGCCACTGACAGCTGTCATCACAAGCTTGTTGTCCTTGTCTTCTGCAGCCCTGTCCCAGAAATAAGCTGGAGAAGAACCAGTGGTGTCCCTTTCCCCAGCAAAGTCAAAATGAAAAATTCCAATGCAGTTCTTGTAATCCCCAATTTCCAGCAAGAAGATTCTGGGACATATGAATGTATGGCAGAGAATCGACGAGGCAAAAACGCTGCACAGGGTCGGATATCATTCCATGGTGAGAAAGGCACTTCACATACGCACGTCTTAAAGGAAACGTTGTCATCATGGTATAATGTTGCCATGAATTTACAGGAACGCTTCTAGAGTAAGTCAATGTTGTTCCAAAGAATAGTCTTGTCTAGTCCCAGAGTTAATATTGTTTTGAGATCGTTCTTGTTCTTCCACTTATTAGGTCCTCATGATGTGGGTAATACAATTTTTGAATTAAAGTTTTTTTTTTTAAATTAAAGATTTACTGTTTATCCTGCAATCACAAGGTAATCCTCTCATTTATCCCAAGCTAAACCACACTGGTTCCAGACAATGGCAGACACAGCTCTGTCCATTGAGCAAAATCTCTTCTGGGAGTGCAAAGCCAATGGAAAGCCAAAACCATCCTACAATTGGCTGAAAAATGGGGAGCAAGTGATAGCAGAGGTGAGACGATGATGCAAATGTTGACATGATTTGAGGTAAATCATGCACAGATCTTGACAAGCCGAATATATCCTGTTGTCATTATACTCTAATAAGAAATTATGTTCATCCTATGAGTGTTTAAAGTTGGTTTATTTATTGAAAGGAGACTTCCCAATGTCCCCTTGCTATTAATGTTGTTGATATTAATCTCTAAACATGTTGTATGTGCAGATTCATTTCTAGCCTTTCATGTGTTCACTTTCCCTCTTTGTGCCTGCTACTGTGGACAAAGTGAATGAGATTCTATTATCTACTCAGCTTCATACTTGTCATCCATCTGTACTTTTATCTGGTGTATTTTAAGCTTCGCTTTTGTCCCTTTGAACAAGCTGTTCTTTCCATTCACATATTTTATATTGTCTCTACTCAGGTTGATATCTACTGATATACTGCAAGATTTAAATCTCATCATGGATTTACAGGATATGAGACAGTTGAGGGACATGGTCAAGACATCTTTTAGACTTTTAGAGTACTAATGTCAAAAATATTGTGTTTTTGACATGGTATTGTGAGATTATCACTCTTTGTGATAAGAGGCTTTGTCATTACATAGCGAGTTGCTATTATCAGATTTGTAACCTAACACACATAAATACTGGTATAAAAGTGGAAGGTTCACTCAATTTAAAGATGAATACAAAATGTTTGATTGATTGGTTCAGCACAATGAAAAAAACATTTTTAAAAAATCTGCAAAACATCTGTCACATCTGTCACAGTTTTTGGCAACTAACAAAGAAGAAAAAAATTGAAGACATTTTCAGAATTTGTGGATGATATTTTAAAATACTGTGGATTTTTCAACACCATGCCCACATTTCCTCCCCGTTTCAATCTGACCCAAAAATTAGTCGTAGTAGTAGTAGTAGTAGTAATTGCTGTTGTGCCTTTGGTCATAATAGAAGCATTGCAAATGATACTTTTTTTTCCTTCCACAGGGGCGAATACAAATCGAAAATGGAGCCCTTTCAATCATAGCATTAAACCTGTCAGACTCTGGGATGTATCAGTGTGTAGCTGAAAATAAACACGGTGTTATATATTCCAGTGCCCAACTAATGGTGTTAGGTAAGAGTGCTTCTCTCCCTATGCATTTTTTCAGTCTATCTGTCTGTGTGTTTCATCATCTTCTAAGACAAAAAAACAGCAGCCTGCTGGAGCTGTCCTCAGCAATCAGTCATGAACTCATTTGATGTCAATATGGGCTGAGCCAGTAAAAACATCAATATGATGAAAAGATTGGAAGTAAAATGTGGCACTCCATCATATTTATGTGAGGACTACCGACACGTTGCTTTCATGGCATGTGCATGCTTTCTCATGGAGATGTGGTATTGATTTATTTGCAAAGCAGTGATGAATTAATGTGACTGAAGAGATGAGAAATTCAATTCTGTCTGGACATATGTGATGACACATGGCAGACCAAATGAACGCATGTATACACATGGCTAAATCACTGCCGGGTGGGTACTTGGGGGATTTTAAAGGTATGTGTATTTGAAGGGTGTGGTTATGGGTATGGGGCGTGCATTGAGTCCAGGCCGCTGCGAGTTCATGTTGGGATCTCCAGCTGCTCTCATTGAAAGCTGAAGGTCTTAAAACAGCATCACTGATCTGCAGTGCTTCAGGTTGCCGAGATTTTCTGATCTCACGCCTTTCTCTGCTCCCTCACATGCAGCCTCACCTCCAAGTTTCTCCAAAAGTCCATTAAAGGCCTTGCTAAAAGCCCGTTCAGGCAGTGAAGTCACTCTTGAATGCAAACCTCAGGCCTCGCCCTCAGCAATTAGCCTGTGGAAGAAAGGGAACGAGATCCTGCAAAGAAATGAAAGGTAAGATGAAAGTTGACAAAAACACTCATGGCAGATTTCATTCACATTGATTTCGCTTGTGTATTTTGTATTTGTGCAGATGCATAAAAGGAAAGGCTAATGAGGGAATGAGAATTAGAAATAGACACCCTGCAGAAAAATGAAGTAATTGGGATGCTGGCCTTTCATATTAACACAGCATTCATGAAATATTTAGGAATTTAAAAGATTATTAATGTGCTGATTTTGGACAGACAGTGCGGTTCCTTTCAGAGCAGGGAATTTAAAAAGACAAATGTGGCAACTGTAATTAAGTAGGTAATGGTGCTCTGCATATCATGACATGTAAGCAGTTTGATTCATTCAGTCACTGGGACTGAACAAAATCCAAGACAAAAGAAAAACTCAAGACAAAAGCCTTGAAAATAATAGAAATAATAATAATGGCTTAATCTTATATGGCACATTTCTAGACACATACATTATTCATTCACTGCACATTCATACGCTGATGGTGGTTCGCTACATCTGTAGTAGGAATGTGAATCCCCACGACTGAGACCAATTGGATTCGTGTATCGATACGTTGCCTGTGATACGATACATTATCGATACACTGAAGTCCCCTGCCGATACGATGAGATTCGATTAACACCTGTTCAGGATGTACTTCAATTCCATTCATGAGTTGATTCATTAATGATTTGACAGTGATTTTAATTTAAACAGTACAATTTGATTCAATACAATTCATGATTCAACACAAAAACTTACAAGCCTGCATCTGGTTTGGTCTCTCTTTTCTTTCCCTGTGAAGGATGAATTTGAGCTGTGATTTTCTATGAATCAAACCAATAAATCCAACCTAAAAAGAAGATGCAATTTCAATATGGTCCAGACATGTGATTGTTTTATTCCTAATAACACTAAATTATAAATTCATTACACTAGTTTTTAATCTCATTCTCTGTCCACTCCGTGTCATGTTTTCATGCGAGCTGCCATGTTCGTTATTGCTGCCACATGCTATACAAGTTAATCAATAGGTAGGTGTGTGTTAAACAGTTTTAAGGCCCGTTTATCACACACCTAACCATGGATTAACCCTGACTTACTGCAACACGGAATATGGCAGATGTTCTGTCAAGTTCTACATCTTCCTTCTCAACATATCTGAAGTATCTCCAAACTTCAGACTTGTGTGTCTTTGTAGGTTTGCTGAATATCTACTCTTCACCTGTTGTCTCTCTTCCATACATTTGTTGTCGTTAATTAACTGCGTCTGTCCCACACCTCCATGGTGACGGTACATTCAAGACGCCTCAAGACGGTATAGAGGAGATTGACTCATATAATAACCGATGTAACAATCAGACACACCACGACCAATGCGTCGGTCAGTTCCCCAGCAACTGTGCCTGATGCAAGATGGAGCTGCTGGTGCAGTTGCATTGCAGACGTCTGTATCGGACCACCGATTCAAATTGGTCAATCTCTCCATTCCTAGTCTGTAGCCACAGCTGCCCTGAGGCAGACTGACAGAAATGTGACTGCCACTTCGTGCCAACAGCCTCTCTGACTCACCACCAAATATTCACTCACTGTCATAGAGGTGTCATACAGGCCTCACAGGGGGCACGGTTTGTTGTGCAGTAGACAGTTTGGCTATTAGCAATAATTGCTAATTATCAAACATAATTCTGATACATAATTTAGAGCTTTATAATTCATATTAACAGCAATAGGCCACCGGGAAAACCTGGAAATTTCACTATCTGAAGATACTGATAAGTCTGGAAAAGGCGTGAAATCGAGCACTGACACTCTCAACCAGCCCTCATCACAGTGCACAAGTACAAACACTCATGTATCTTCTCTTTAAACATCAGCGATAATCACTTGAAAGTCAACATCACTTTATTTATAAATAACTATCAGTCTAATAATGTTACAAGGCACAAGCAAACATTGGGTCATGAAACATCATTCATGAAACATTTTTAAATTAGTGTGCAGATTTCTACATACTAAAACCCTCATTCGGATTCATGAATGCCGCAGAAAAACTCAGATATGAGGGTAAATACATGTGTAACTCCTGATCGCCAAGCAATCATAAACTGACAGTACGCCCCTGGTAATCAGTAATTTGCATAAGTCCCCGCCCCATGAAGAGCCAGTGACCAATGAAGGAGGTGGAAAGACATCCAGTCAACTGGGAAAGGGAGTGTTGGATCTCATTCATGAAATGTGAACAGAACTCATTTGGGTGTAAACTGTAAGTAAATCTCCACATTCATCAATATTTTAGTTGCTCCATCAATCATTTCGTAGCTATGAACAAAATCAACACCCGCTGCCGACCACTGGTAGCTCGTGTGTATTTTTAAGGATGCATAAATAATGTTTGTCACAAAACTACCATTTTAATTCATATAGTACTCTGTTATGTACACAATATGCAAATGTATCTAAAACATGAGATACAACATGACAAAATATTAAAAATAACACATTTACTTAGCTAAAATTCATTCAAAATTCATGACTGTGAATTAAATCGACTCAGTATATTACGTGTTCTTTCTACTTGCTGAATGATAATATTAATATAATAAAGTGCCTAATATGGATCTTAAAACTGCTACTTGTATTTGGTCATTTCCAAAAGTGACAAACACTATTCATGTGCATTCTTAAATTTACACACGCGTTTTGTGTGGTCGGTAGCACGTGTAGATTTTCTAAGTAGCTACGAAAATATTGGAGCTACTGAAATATTGATGAATGAGGAGATGTATGTAAATTTCAGTCTACGAACAGTTTACACATAAATTCATTCTGCTCACGTTTCATGAATGAGACCCAGTGTGAGTATGTGTGTGAGTGAGGGTGTGTGTAGGTGTGAGAAGGGGGGAGGGGAGAAAAGATGGCCGGCAAAGCAGGCGGTTTGAGTGGGAGCTTTGTATTGTCCACGCAAAAAAATACCACAGTGTGTGAGTGTGTGTTTATGTGGGTTAGTAAAAAAGTTTGTCTGTGAGGGGGATTCGGCAACCTGCCTATTGCCGCTAGAGACTCACCGAGTCAGCTGATGAGTGGAATCCTTGGTCAATAAGATGGTATAACTTTGAGCAAACATTTGCAGCCAATACTTTGTTACAGAACTGGGATACGTTGGTCAGATTCACAACACAAAGAAGTAAACAGATCAGGAATCCACTGAATAAAACACTACTAAACACATCTGCTGAGGCTAAATACCTCTTAATGCGTTTTTCTACTGTGAGTGAAAGCATCCGTGATGCGGTGAGGCAGAAGCTGTAGCAGCATTCTGCGGCTGTCAGCAGCGTCGACGGGGTGAGAAACAAAGGTAGACCAGATCGTTCTTCTGCAGGTATCAGCTTGAGAGGTTTTCCGTTCGGAATTCAGCTCGTTCAGCAAAGATGAGATCCGTAGGCCTGAAGTTTTTGGGGACGATTTCTAACTCCAAGCCTAAATAATTCAACAGAACAACTAGGATGGAGCAGGATCCAAATCACCAACCTTCTGGTTACTGGACAACCTACTCAACCTCCTGAGATAATGTCACCTTCAAGAGCAGAGACATCTGACTAGATCATAAGTTCCACTCTGAAATGTTGCAGATAGTGAGCAACTTTAAGGAAGCAGTGGAAGTGGTGCTTAATTCAATTTGTTGTCTTTCTTTATTTATCTTTGTCACCAATCAAAGGTGAGCAGATGAGCAGATTAGGAGCAAGATATGACAGGTTTGGACAATCCATCTGCAGACTCCTTGTCATCCTGATTGGATGAAATTCTGCAGAAAAGCTCCAAGAGTGACTACACTCTAGACATTTTTCATGCATCAAGATTGAATGAGAGCAGCTGCAAGAAAGTCATCTCAGCACGCTGTGGAAATGCTTTTGTTAGAATCGCTGTCACACTCCGCATTCAAAAGAAGGTCTAAGAGAGAACAATATGAGCAAAACAGCTTGTCAAAACATCACTGAGGCTCCTTAGTTGGCTCCAGATTGGAGGCTACATCTATAGCTGCAGAAAATTGGCACAATTCCCCAGCTGACTGACATTTAGCAGACTATATGTGAAGCCCACGCACGTCATTTGAGGAGTACAGAACTAAATGTATGCAGACACTGGATGACACAATATTTTATTCATATACAGGCATGTTAGGAATAGAAGCATTGTTTTAAAGGAATTGTACATACGTACATTCCGAATGGCAAAAATTCACAAATACTGCCAAAAGTGTTTTTCTCAATTATTCTGTGTGAAGCCATGTAGATAGTTTTAGAACACATTGTCAACAGTTTTCAAAGGAACCTTTTCTTTGATTGAACACCCCCAGTGTATGTGTGTGTGTGTGTGTGTGTGTGTGTGTGTGTGTGTGTGTGTGTGTTTCAGGTTAGATTTTGAGTCATCTTTCTGATGTTCCCCAAGCGATTTAGTAGTTTTCATGAAATCACTTCTTACTCTGAGCCTTCACCTTATTTTTCAAACTGGATGTATGATAGTATAAATACAATAAATTAAACTGGGACTAAGAAAAAGGGATATTGAATGTGAGTGCAAACTGATTATTCTGGACAAATTCCGTACATAGCTCAGAAGCCCAGGCCATAACCTGTGCATAGTCAGCTTCAGTCAATACAAGTGGCTGGTTGCTCTGTCTTCCACAGAATTACTCTGCTGGCCAATGGAACATTAAAGATCACCAATGTAACCAGACGGGATGCAGCGGACTACACGTGTGTTGCTAAGAATCAGTTTGGGATTGCAAGCACCACAGGGAGGCTGATAATCACCGGTGAGTCACAGTACTCCTTGACTAGCCTTCCTGTTGTGGATAATGTTGTCAAGATTTCCTTGCTATGATACATTTTCTATAAGACTTAGAAAGGATGATGTTGTGCTCTAGCACTTTTAATTTGAATATGTCTACCAGATGGATTTCTCAGATGTTTTTAAGCCATTGTCAAAATAAAAAAAAACAAATGAAATGAAATAGAGGATGTTTGACTGTTTGTCTGTCGGATGAATGACATCTCCATCATGGGAGAGCACATGTCCTTCCTGACAGCACCAGCATGCACCACCACAATCTATGGGACCCACTGGTTTAATCCTATATGTGTGTGCATGTGTTTAGCTACCTGACCTATTTTTCCACTTTTATTTCACTCGCATGTTAACTGACAAACTATTTAAGGTCATTGAATGTAATTACAGTGACCTTTTCTCAATATATTCTAGAGGCTTCCAATTCGCTACAGACACCAATTATCTCTATAATCCCGTTGCAAGCATTTTCTTCCATATTAATCGTGGCAGAGTAAACTAAGCATGTCATTAAATGTTACTACTCGTCAGGCTTGGAATTTATGCAAAAGCTTCCATGGTTAGTTTAATGATGGCTTGATGTCATTGGGAACTAAGGTGAGATGTCAGGTGTCAAGGTGGTGTGAAAGGTTCTTGTGACAAAGACCTTAACATGCTGTCATCTGTTGTCTGGCCAGAGCCTACGAGAATCACCATGAGGCCAACAAACATGGAGATCATTGTTGGCGAGAGCATCGTGTTACCCTGCCAGATTGCTTGTGATCCAGCTCTGGATGTCTCTTTCTCGTGGGCATTTAACGGCCAGCTCATTGACTTCCAGCGAGACGGCGATCAATTTGAGAAAGTGGGCGGGGTGAGTCAGCTCAAGTATTAAACTCAGTTACTTACTGGGATTAATTGAAGCGTACTGTGTGGTGTTTAAGTAAGGGCACATTCCACTGACCTGCAGTCAGGCTTTTTAGACTTGTAGTAACACCCAAGCACACACTTTCATGCATACTGTCGACTTGGATCAGTAACATTCTTTAATTCATGTCCTGTAAAAGCTTCAATTAATAATGCAAGGCATTCCCAGGTCAAGAATTGGGACTTTTACCTTTTGAACTGGCTTTCTGAGTCACTATGTAGATCCATTAGCCATTCCCGTCATACATAGCCGCTCATTAATAATATCTTTCTACTTCTCATTCCTTCAACTTTTCTTACTTCAAGGAAGAACACTCGTATCTTTTCCTGTTGCCATAATGGAATTTGCATACCTACTTAAGACTTTCAAGTTCCAAAATAATTAAGTAATGAGCGTGCTGGCATTCCCCAAGGGCAGCCATATGTGTAAATGTTCATTTGAAATCCTCATGCTTGGAACTTATGACAAGTGACAACTCTTTGTTCAAGAGAGTTCCCTTTAAGGAAGGAGAAAGTTACTTTAAACACTGTTTTTGCTGTTAATTTTACCTTTAATCATTCAGTAGTCATTATTCTGACCATTACAGGCCATTTCTCTGAATATGCCCTCTCATTATTGTGGACATTCACTTAAGGTAATAATTCCCAATATTAATGACACAATGTAATGTACATCAACCGACTCTTATTAATTAAGTTACATTATTTAAGCAGATCTATCTCATCCTGCCAAGGTAGGTCACCGTGCTCTCAATAAGATTGGCCGTCCTGTCGTTGAAAAAAGAGATATTCACTGAACTGTGTGTAAGTCTGTCAGACAATAGGAGAGGGGATGTATAAAAAGGTATAAAGTGCTTTGGAAAGACAGTGCCATTGAAAGAAGAGAAGAATAGGCTCTACACTCTCAGATGGGTCGGAGAGCTTGAGATCCACAGCTGTTCATGCCCACTTACTGCAGAGTGCTTCTGGGGTCAGTGCTCACAGTGAGTCTGACCCCCCGTTGACACTAATGATGTCAGCATTGATCAAATTCATGATTAATCACGATTATCAAAGTCAATGTGGATAAATCATAAGGATTTTAATAATCACAGTATGGCGTGGGACTTGTTGTGATGTAATTAGGAGGTAGACGCGGAGGTAGTCGATCCAGTGATGGAACATCTCCTGCATTTTGTCTAATACATGTGAGAAGCACTTCAGTGCTAAAAATAGCAGAGTGAAGCAATCTGCCAGGAACTTTTTACACCAAGTAAACATATTATATTTGCCGTACGGGAACATTTCAGCTACACGAAAATGACCTGGATGACGGACGGACATCCTGTCTGCAAAATATGTCAAACTCTGTCCCAACATCTTTGGGGAAAAAAATCTATTACCCTCTATGCCAATATCATGGTAATTAAGTAATGATTGTAGCACCACAAACGATTAATGTCACCTTAAGTTCACAGACACACACACAGACACATTCAAGGCAGGAGAGAATGAGCGGCGGAAGTGGGGCTTGGAGCCGGAGGAGGAGGGGGTTGGGGGATTTGCAGCTGCAGCGAAACGCTGCCTCTACTTGTTGAGTCACATGAACAATATTTCTGAAGAATATGCATATACAACTATTCAATATGCAGTATATAACCAATCCTCTCACAAATGGATGGTCTATTCATATTTTTATTCATTTCTCAGCTCAGGCAAGGGTTGAAAAGTCATTTTAACGGCCATTAAATGATCTCTCATCAAAGACCTTAACCATGCGGTGGTATATTTCATATCAAAGGACATGACGCCCTTGAAAATTGTGGAAAAACCTGAAATAAATCTTAAAATGATCTTTGTTTCCCTCCATATCATTGATAATCGGGGGACAATTCCTTGAGGACAATCACGCCTCCACAATCTATAATTGTTAAATACACAGTTGAAATTTAAAAAAATATTTCTATCCCCCTGAAAACATGATGTGAGTGAAAAGGATAACATGCAGATTCTTTTCTCAGTTAATTACATAAAAAAGACGTGATCTTACTGAAGGAATCATTTTGTGGATTTATACGGTACAGCGTCAGTGACTCAGCATGTTCATTACCTGTGGACAGTGCAGTCACAGTATCAGTTTATTACATGATTTTTTTTTCCAGGCAGTACATGCAGTATATCAAATGTTAAACTGTTTAAATGTTTAAACTATGAGGTTAAATGACATAAAACCAACAAAACTAAAAGATGAATTCAAGCAAAAGCTTAAACCCATGCCATGGATGTTTTGTGAAATTCATTCATGACCATCTAATACATGCAGCTTACACAGAACAATATTTGATCTTCATACGCATATCAAGCTTAGGCACATGTAATTACAAAACAATTATGACTATCTGGTGTATTTAATAGACTGTGTTTGTTTTGTGAGTAGCTCACAGATGCTTATGGGGGGGTGGCGTGGGCTAGCTGGTAGGATTTGAGCCTGAAGGACAGCCAGTAGCCATATTTGTGCAGAGAACATCTGCCATGTCATTTGTTGTTGTTTGAAGAGACACGAGAATCAGTGGCCTGGTGAGGCAGTGATTGTGCAAATAAAACATCCCGTAGCCAAATAATGAATAACAAAATTAACCTACTTTTTATCTATTTCTTTTGTCCGCTTTTCATTTTTCCTGTTGCTCCTATAGAGTATATCAGGAGATCTGATGATTCGTAACATTCAGCTGAGCAATGGCGGGAAGTATGTGTGTATTATTGACACTGAAGTGGAGAGCCTGTCTGCTTCTGCCATCCTGGTTGTCAAAGGTAAGAACCTGATAAATATCAGTGTGCAGTTGTCCCACATGTGCCCGTACTGATTGAATTAGTAGATGAATAAGACCAATTTGTTGTGGACAATAATGTGGCATTGATGTCAGCAGGAAGGTTTGATGGGGAAAAAGAAAAACCTCAGACACTTCCTTTAAGTACAATATATGAATGTAGGCAAATATTAATGTGTCATCGCTCAAATGTATGTGCTATTAAAATGTCTAACTGCAGGAGCAGCTGGGGTTACATCATGGAGACATGCTCAATTTATCGAGCTCAGCATGCAGGCTTATCTCTGGTCATTTACTTTGGCAATCATACCCTGTAATAGCAGTCATAGGTGCCATGGGAAAGCTCTGTTTGTCAAAGAAAAGAATTCATTCATTTCCACATCTACATGTCCTTCGGGTGACATTTGTGATCAAAATTATTCAGTTGCCACAAATTCAAATACATTGAGTATGAAATCCCTGTGTCATGTTGATCTTGTTCCATCACATTATCTTTTGGCCACAACAAGAAGATCCCTAGCTCGATACCTGGCTGGGGCTGGTTTCAACTTTGGGAGTTTTTTTGTGTGGAGTTTGCTTTCCATGCTCTTCTTTTGCCTGCCTGGGTTCTCTACGGGTTCTCCAGCTTCCTCCCACCTCCAAAAAACATGCCATAGGGTTGACTGGTTACTCTAAAATGTGAGTTTGCATGGTTGTCTGTACTTGTTAGGTGTGATAAAGAGACGACTCTGGGAGCTGGGATCGGTGCCAGCAAAATCTGCGAACAGATATTTTCAGAAAAAAATCATTAAAGCTTTGAAATCACTGCATGACACAACAGTGATCGATAGACCGTGTGCCAGTATCTGCGTTTGTGGCCTGGGGATTTCACTAGTTGAAAGTGCACTTAGGGGCATAAGTGCACAAGCCAATTGAAGAGGAAATTGGGGGCACTTCGGTACGCGTCACTTATCACGTCAGTTCCACTTGGGTCCAGGAGATGAAACATGTCTTTGCATTGTTCTCAGAATGCTGCTAAAATGGATAAGAAGTCAATGAAATGACATGTTTGTTCGTTGATGCCTATAGCAAAAAATGTTGTTTTGTATTTATTTATGAAGATCATTTATTTTACTGACGTTTTTACTGACATTGTTTATTGTTTAACATGTTTTATTGTTTAAAAGTGCCTTGCTTCCCATTAGTTAACTGTTTGGGACCTCGCAACACTGCAGCCATTCTGCGTAAAAGCCTTCATCAGAGTGAGTTCTGATGTGCACTTGGGTGCACATGGGTGCATTAAGAGCACAAGCTGGTACCCGTGGACAACAGCACAAAGTTGGATCATCCTTGCACAGCTCAGCAAGAGCGTACAATTTAGGGGCAGTAGTGCAAAATCACAATATGTACTCGTCAAAAATTAAACTTCTCATTTTACATTTTACATTTATCAGTGATCCCAGTCAATATCTGTTCCACTTCTGGCGCATCACATGCAGTGAGTGAAAGGATGATGAACAAAGGATGATGTGAAGCTTCTCAGAATGTGAGATGAGTTCATGATGCTTTTTCTCCTATTGATATAGGTCCACCAGGGCCCCCCAACAAAGTAACCGTGGAAGAGATCACAGACAGCACAGCGCAGCTCTCGTGGACTCCTGGAAGGGATAACGGCAGCCCCATCACTGGTTACATCATACAGTGCTTGACGCCATTCACCGTGGGCTGGCAGGCTGTTGACACAGGTAGCCTCGACACACACTACCTGCCCCACTTCTCTTGTATGGTTCACTTTTTCTGAGTCCGTATTTATTTGTCCATGTCTAATTCACAGTGCCTGAGGTGGTAAATGGTAACATGCTGACAGCCACAGTGGTGGGTCTGAATGCCTGGGTGGAGTATGAGTTCAGAGTGGTGGCCCGCAATCATGTGGGTCTTGGAGAGCCCAGTCCAACCTCAGGCAAGACCAGGACAGAGGATGCTAGTATGTAAAACCAAACAGACATGCACACGCACAGAAACAAAGATATGGGAAAAGGGATTATATTCATATTCAGGAATGACATTTTTGTCTTGTTGATATTTTGTTAATTACAAAATCCCAAGAAAATGGTATTTAAATCCACAGGAGAGATGCAACCACTTGCATTTGTAAAGCCCATAATTATATGCCGCTTTTGCTCTCTCACATTTGGAGCAATTTATCTGCTGAGAATCGTTTTAAATCTTTGCCTGGTCTTTGTTCATCATGATATAACATGTCATTCCCGACAATATTTTGTCTCCAGTCAGCTTTTTCACATATACGCACAAGACATAGGAATAATGGTTAAAGAAATGTGACTTTAATTTGTGACATTCAACCTGAATAGGCAGCCGTGCATGCAAGCTTGTGGTCAGACATAAACACTGATTCAACCCCTTGCTGATATGACACATTTAGTGTGCCGCTCCACTGACCCTGGGGATAACCAACACCATCGGTTTTGCCATTACACTGCTCCTCCCACATAGTGGTAAATAAATATTTCACGTCTGGGCATGCTTGTTTATGCACGGTGACTTTTGGGCCGTATCAGTGATTCACTGTACTGTGATTTTGGCACAGTGTGGGGGCATATGTGAGGTGTAAAATAGAAGGCCATATCTGCAGCAGGCAGCCTTGTTAAAAAGCTACGAGTTCAGAACAGCTGAGGGATGTTGTTGTGTTTTGGAAGCTGCCCTCTAATTGCTCCCTTCTGGGCATCTCTCTCTCAGTTCCTGATACAGCTCCCACTGATGTTGGAGGTGGAGGCGGCACAAAGTCTGAATTAGTGATAACATGGGAGGTAAGTCATCTGTCACAGTTTAGCCTTCTCTCCATTGCCGAGTAATTGTTTTGCTTAATTGTGCAGAAATGAATGTAGCAATTTAATGACCAGAGGGATTGGTGAGGGAGACGCCTGAGTCCTCCGACTCAGCCTTAGACCACCATTTCTGCCTTTAAACACAAGGAAAGGGAACACTTCCTTTAGAAGAGTTTTGCACTTAAGCCACAATTACAAAGCTTTGCACGAAGCACAGATGAGGTAAAGGTGGCTGTGAAGTGGTTCTTGCAGTAACTGTAAAAAAAGGAACTGCACACGGTTGTTGAGCGACAGTGCAGAGACGGGTATGTCTGTTTCTTTGTCTGTATGCATTTTAATATCACTATAGTTTTGTGTTTTGCTCCCAGCCTGTGCCCGAGGAGCTGCAGAACGGAGAGGGCTTTGGCTACATCATCGCCTTCAGGCCAGCACGTGCAGTCACTTGGACCAGAGCGGCCATCTCCACAGTGGGCGTGTCACGCTATGTGTATCGCAACGACACAATCCCACCCTTCGCACCTTTTGATGTGAAAGTGGGAGCGTACAACAACCGAGGGGAGGGGCCTTTTAGTAGCATTGCCAGCGTGTACTCGGCAGAGGAAGGTATGGTGGACGTCCTAGCAGACAGCAGAGTGATACCTGATTCCTTCAGTGATGGAGAACAGTGACGTTGAATTGATTAGTTTCCAATGCTGTTATTTGTTTTCACTTCCAAGCCGGGAATGTCATCTTGATATGAATTATCTTCCAGGTAGATTACAGGAAATTCTAACAGACACTTAGCACACTGCGCTGTCAGGGAGGTATCCTGTTAATTTAATTTGCTGGGCAGATAGCATTCCCTTGTGTCAGTCACAGATCCCATTAAAAGAGAGTGAAGGAAATAGCTTCTGAGTGAGACTACAGGTCTTTTCAGTGCTTTTCACTTATTACTCTGACTGTGTTATGGGAGGTTTTTGGGATTCTCACCAGCACTCTATTTTTGCAGTCCCCAGTGTGGCTCCTAAGAGGGTTAGGGCTCAAAGTGTGTCTGCTACACAAATTGAAGTGATCTGGGAAGCTCTTCCAACCATTCCTGAAAGAGTGCTTGGATATGAGGTGCGTTATGACACACACAACAACAAACTCACAACGAAATCTTGTTTTTTTTTTCCCCACATAACCTGATGATGGAGCTTTTCTCTGGCTTGTGTACCAGCACATAACCACCCTGTCCTACTTTCTCTGTTACAGTATTCAGCTGTGTGAATCTCTAACATCTCTGTAGCTGTTTTCTTTTTAAGAGTTATAATATAACAAAATGACCTTGCCACTCTGGTGTAACAGCAAACCCACATTGAAAACACAATCCCTCAACCTTTCAAGAAGGTGGAAAGGGTGCTGCTTTGTTTTTTTGTTTTTTTTCCCTCCGCTGAAGCTCTTTCAATATCTGTCACCTCTGGCCCCTTTACACAAAGCTCTGCAGTTGCCATAGCACTGGCCACATTGTCCATTTAGTACAGAGCTTACTTCTCCAAGCGCACTCCTTAAGTGCATTGAAGTCACTGAATCTCAACAGCCCACCCACAGTGTGGATCCACAGCTTCGCTCTGTACATGCACATCATTTCGGCTTCAATTAGATATTGTTGGGACGGTAAAAATGCAATCAGGTTTCACTTTAATGTAATCACATATACCTGCTCAAAAGATTGCATTACTTTTAACTCAATTCCAACACATATTATACTCACTTTTAATTTATAAAGCATTTGAAGTACAATAATTCATGGCGGTGTGTGTGTGTGGGGGGGGTATCCCTGAAGGAATAATTTACATTTCATTTATATTATTTGTTCACATAACTCTCTTATCACTTATCACTAGTTGGATGAATATTGAGGATGACCCAAAGCAAGCAAAATTACTTTTTATTTCATCAAATATCCTCCCACTTTCTTCAGAAATGAGATATTAGTACAGACTACATTTTAAATTACCCCCCCATAGTACAGATATTATTTGACCCTTCTGGTTCTCTGTGCTTTACCCCTCTGATATCAGGTTTTTAATGAAGAAAATGTACAGATCCTTCTGTGACTGTTACAACATAAGAGAATATGTACCAATAATACAAACATCATCTGTAATAAAACAATTCTTGATTCTATGAAATAACACCTATATCTGTTTGTGCGTGTGACGTCTTTCTCCCCTGCAACAGATCATGTACTGGGAAGATGACACCAAACCTGACACCGTCGGCAAAGTGCGCATATCTGGAAACTACACACTGGCGAAAATAACAGGGTTGAATGCAAACATGGTGTACTATCTGACTGTGGCTGCTTGCAACACAGCTGGCCCTGGGCTGCAATCAGCACCCATCAACATCACCACAAAAAAGTCACGTGAGTTCATCCCAAAGGGGGGAATTCCGAATAATTATTCAAAGGTTTACTATTCATGACTCACATCATCCTGCTCACAGGATGGTCTCAACATGATAGGTGTAACATCTCATCAGGTTTGCTGGTTGTCAGTCTGACAATAACACTTTGAACACAATAGGAGATGAGTGGAATGAAGCTACAGGGAAAATGAGTTGTGTAAGGGGACACACGATAGTAATGTTAAACCTTTGTGGAAGCTAGATTCTCTGTGATTAGAGATTTCCGACTTTGGACTTTCTAAAATAGGAGTAAAGAAAACAGAAGCAGCATCAGCGTAGGGGATTACAGAGTCCAGCTCTTCTCTGCCTTTATCTCTTTGCTGTGGTAATACATTTTCAGTGAAAGACAGAATTCTATATCATGTCATGGCATCCGGAGTTATTGTGTGACCCAGAAACCATGCATGCGTTTATAAAGGAAAATAAACCAGTCATATTGCAATCACCTGGCAGAAATCCTGTGGCATTTATCTGCCTCTGCATCTTTTTCTAGCGCCTGATAGAGCACCCCTAAATATACAATGGACCATGATTGGCTCCACGGTCACACTTCACTGGGATCCTGTTGTAGCCATGGAAACAGAGTCAAAGGTCACTGGGTATTTGGTATGTCCAATTTCACCGTAAAGCTCTGATTTAGAATGAGTTTTTTAGCATTTAGCATTAGTTCATTATACCCTCTCCTTTTTTAGGTCCTGCTGAAGAGACATCGTCACAATGACATCAGCACCATACTAACCAACAAAACCACTGTGGAGCTCAGACTCGCCCCCAATGACAACTATCTCATTCAGATCAAGGCCATGAGTCCAGGCGGAGAAGGTGTGGGCAGTGAGCCCATCCACATCCACAAATTAAGTGAGTTTGCTGTTGTCCTCTCTTTACTTTATCATTTCTTGTTTGACCACCACAAGAGGCTTCATCATAATTTAGAGAGAAAATGTAATTTGGACTCATCGCATCCCTCTCAGACCATGTGTTTAAGACTTATTTCAGTGTTGAGAAAAGCGACCTTTTTAGAACTGCGTGCATGGTGTCATCCATCTCTGCCATGAGCTTATTATTCTTTGCTGACTGGTTGCACAGTGTGACAGCATATAAAGCAGGTCTGTGCTCCCACACCACTGCTGAGGACTGTGAGACGGCTCAGTTTACTGCTCTCCACGGTGATGCGATACCAACGTTATCTTCTCAGGATGCTTAAACAGTCTCTCCTGCTGTAGGCCTGTAATAACAGAGATATGGAAAGCTTTAACGGCCGGCTTTTGATTTATGATGACTTTTCAGAATTTTAGTGAACAGGACAGCAGAACATGGTTTTCCTGCTCTTGATTGGATGGATATTACTGCTTCCTCTCAAGTGAATGTGCTGGTTCTGGTTGCAGGCATGGGAGCACGGGGCTCAGGAGCAGGCCGCCTCAGCCCACCATACTGCTCTGTAGTCCTCATCATTACACTGCTCTGCTTTGCGTGATAATGGCTCATCAGAACCTATGGACCCCGCCTCTCTCTCACCCCGTCCTCTGGTCAGTCTGTCCTATGTTACCCTTCCAGTGGACTGGCAGAAGGCCCAGACATCAGTGGCAGGACTGGAAAAGCCTGGAGAGGACTGAACTGCAACAAACACTCAAAGGACCCTTGCCACATATTTCATGAGTTAGGCTCTCCCAACAACTTGATTTGTGAGCATGATTTTTTTTTTCAGTATATACTCCAGCATCAAAGTGCCATCATGCAATTTTTCAATTTTGGAAGATGTCTACATATTTTATTTTACTAGTATCTTTTGGAGATAACAATGCCTTAAAATCTAAAAATAAACCCGTACCTAATTAGGTGACAGATGCTGCTTGCTGTATATTTTCATCAAAACTATTCAAAAGGTTTTTAAAAAACAGAAAAACATGGTCACAAATATTGATATTTGTAGCCACTGATATTGGTAAATTGCTATTGGTGAAAAGATTACAATTGATCATTCATCATTGCTCATTGATCATGAATCAGCAGTTTGTTCAGCTTTTGGCAAAATCGTTTCAGCTTTTGGAGATCCATTTCATCCTTTGTCAAATTCATTAAGGATGTATTGCAAATCAACTGTGCCTCAAAAACCTTTTTATCTACAATCTGAGATGATATATGATCTGTGTAGGAGCCAGAGACTCTCGAGATTAATTCCCTCTATACAATGCCATGCTAGATATGTGAATTGTGTTCTCCAGCTTACCGCCTCTAAATAATAGATGTCCCTCACACTGCATTCTCAGTTTCAAGAAAAGCTAGGATTGCAGAGATAAAGTGTTTCTATGTCAAGGAGCTCCCATGTGTCCCATGTCCCACTCCTCCTCTACATTAATATGACCCGTGTTCTTTGTACGTATCTTTTTTTATTACAAAACATATACCACCTCCGATGACCAGATGGCCCAGTGCACAACAGACTAAAGGATATCAGTGCCTTCACCAGAGCTTTCTCAAATGATTCTTGTGGGTTTTTTTTTCGATCTTGTTCTTTTTCTCTGAGCAAACAGGAAACATTTGTGTCGCAGACAAGCCATTGTCACTTTCTCTGTGGAGGAATTTATGGCGAAGAATAGAAATCTGTTGGCAGAATGTAGTGGAAGTCTGATATGTATGTATGTTACAAAATGAATCACCTAACACAAAAGAAGAACATTTTTTGTGAAAGCTGCGGTGGATTGAGATGAACGGGGTGTTTATGGTCTGTGGTATGATAAATGTGTGACTCACTTTTGTGGTGTAATGGATGGGCTATTGAGACAGCAAAATTATTGATGCCAAATGAAAGAGCCCTGAATGGAATGGAAGCGACACCTCATGGCTACAGGTCTACTGGACACATAACGGACTGAACAGTAACAAAAGAACATTGTGAGGGACTCACCCTTCACTGTTGCGGATTGGTCTGTCAAGGCCACCCAAGAGCAGACTGACCCAACCTCAGTGGATTGGAGGGATACAGTCAACTGAACTGCCACTTGTTACCGTGCCTTTGCTGAACATGGGGCTGTGTACAGTTAATAGCTTGGAGGTCATCTTTCAACTACATTTTGCGCTCCTCCAAAGTCAAATGAAAGCACAAGGAACTGATGCAAGGTGACAGGATGTCCTCCCCTAGCCCTCTGAACAGGTGTGGAGACTTCAGAGGCCTGACATAATCAGGCTGTCCTATTTGCTCCTTGACGGGTTTTATAAAACCATGTGCTTGTTGATTAGACTGCTGCAGACCAGTCAATGAGAAATAGATTTTCCTTCTCCATGATTACTTCTGTCGTCTTTCAGCTGCTTAATTGATTGATCGCTATTTTCTTATTGCACATATTCTGTTGTGTTACAGTCATGAGTTTCCACGTGTCCCTTCTTCAGTAATTATCAAATGAATTCAATGATATCATATGTGTAAGTGTGTGTGTGTGTGTGTGTGTGTGCGTGCGTGTGTGCGCTCATGAGGGTGCGTGTTTTTGTTTTTCCAGGTATCTATCTCAATGTGAAAGTTTTTCAGATATTTTTAAAATACTTTCTAGTGAAGTGGTACATATAGTGAAATGATTTTAACTTTGATCAGTGGTTTTGAACAGACTGGCTTGTTTGATGTTTTGAGTTCCTTGTCAAACACAAGGGACAGTTGTGTTCAATTGGTACTACTAATGTACTTTTATTTTCAGTTCACATTGGGGCTACGACAATTGAAACAGATAAATTGCAGTCCCTGAAGTGTTGGGAATTTGGTATTATGACTTCATGAGCAGAGCTAATTCAATCTCAAAATAAATTAAACTTAAAATAATTTGTGCAATTTATTATGGACAGCTAATGAATCCACAGTTGCATAGACTTGTAAAACAGCTTTTTTTCCTTTTCTTTCCTGTATTGTCCACCTTTATACCTATGTCTGCTGGGGTGTCCACAAAAGGGGAATGTTTTTAGATGTATGTTGTTGTTTATTTTCAGTTCATAAATGGTCATTGTCTGGAATCACTGACAAATTTTGGAGCAAGAACAACTGAGAAAATACAAGAAATAGGCTTTTAGAGTATTTACAGTACCAAGCATGTTAGCCTTTAGCTTGTAGCTAGAGTCGTACGATCGCTCTGCCTATTGAACAAAAAATGTTTTTTTCTTTTCTGAGCCAATGTTAGGGTTGACTGAGATATTTCAGCCTGAATGGTATCCAAGGGGTGTAAAAATCTTTTCTTTTTTAATATCCAGATGCAGTAACCTGATCAAAAAATGGCTCGCTAATAGCATCTAATTAACACTGCTTTAATGTGTGGCAATTTGTGAGCATATTTTTATTATTTACATAGATTTAGTAGAAGTGTGTTTTAACGTTTCTTAAATCTGCTCAGAAAAAAACAATACAACAACAACAACAACAAAACTATTGTTTCTGTGCTTTTACAAACAGGAGAGGCCTACAATCTAAGTAAAGCAGAGAAGTGAAGGAAGAATTGGTAGAATTGGTTTCTGTGGTTTTATGGCTGTTGTTACTAAGAAGAGTACAGTGTACGTAGCTTCACATTATTATTATTTTTATTATTATTATTATTATTCGTTTTTTGTTGTTTTTTTTTTACATGGCCATCCAAGACAACCTTATTGCTTTTACATGTGTGTTCTCAGACCTTAATACTGGTGTATTAATCACTTATCTCTGTGAGATACTGACATGTAGAAATGCATTTTCATATTGAAAAGTAACTGTTTTGTCTTGTATACTAAAATTGTGCATGTTTGTGAATTTGTGTTGGATTTTTCTAAAACTATAACGTAATAAAATCCTTTATTCCAACCAGAAATGATTTGCTGAACTCATCCACCATACAACCTCTTCTTGAAAATAATTAAGTCATTGATCAATTGTACAGAGCTCAACTGTACAGAGGTGTGAGACCAAACTCTTCATATGTGACACAAATGCATATTCATTCTTAAAAAATACACATTTTCAAGACTCATTAGCTCCAGCAAAGCTACAGATCCAGTGCAATCATGATCAGCAGGCTACAATTTCTTTTTTTTCATAAGTAAATTAAATACACAATTAATAACATAATTTAAATTTCTTAAAAAAAAAAAAAGTTTTGGTATAGCCAACAAATTTCCTGCATCAGGGAACATACAGATCTATAATGCCAAAAGACAAAAACATGACAGAAGATAATATACTGTATCTAAATTACATATCATTTATTTGAATAATGATAATACTGATAATAATAATAATAATAATAATAATCACAATGTATGGTATCATGCTGCATTATTTCACACCACATTATTTTATTGCATTATATCTATGCTATATCTATTTTATCTGTTATATCTGTGCTGTGTTGTATCATATTATATTGCATGTAAGTATGCATATATATGTATATGTGTATATGTACATGTGTATATATGTATATATTATACTGCATACCATGTCTTACACTGGATTATGTTCTGTTACTAGATATGAGAATTAGCTGACATGATGGAGAGGAGAAGAGTAGATATTTTGTGTGTGCAGGAGACTAGGTGGAAGGGCAACAAGGCAAGAAACATTGGAGGAGGCTACAAGTTGTTCAGAGTGTACAGAGAAAGAAATTAGCGAAGAAGAGATGGGACAGTGAGAGAACAGAAGAGAACAGGCTAGAGTACAAAGAGAGGGGAAGGGAAGTGAAGAGGGAAGTGGCCAAGGCCAAACATAAGGCATATGAGGAGTTGTATGAGAGGTTAGATACAAAGGAAGGGGAAAAGGAGTTGTACAGGTTGGCGAGGCAGAGAAATCAGGCTGGGAAGGATGTACAGCAGGTTAGGTTGATTAAGGACAGAGAGGGAAGTGTCATCACCAGTGAGGAAAGTGTGTTGAAGAGATGGAAAGAATACTTTGAGGAATTGTTAAATGAAGAAAACGATAGGGAACGTAGGAATGAGGAGCCAGAAATGATTAGGAAGGAGGTTGATCAGATTAGAAAGGATGAAGTCAGGAAAGCTTTAAAAAGGATGAAGAGTGGCAAGGCAGTTGGTCCAGATGACATACCAGTGGAGGTATGGAAGTGTTTAGGGGAAGTGTCGGTAGATTTTCTGACTAGGTTGTTTAACAAAATATTAGACAGTAACAAGATGCCTGATGAGTGGAGGAAGAGTGTTCTGGTACCAATTTATAAGAAGGGTGATGTACAGAGTTGTAGTA
>CAAKHB010004636.1:0-24382 GCA_901007665.1 Aeoliscus strigatus
ACATGACAGGGTTCAGCAATTTGAAAGTCAAATTAGAAACATGAAGCATGCATGGCTGCATCAGAGAGACACAGAAGAGAGTGAAATGTTGCGTGCACAGCAGAGATGAGATGGTCAGCAGCAGCAAACGTACGCACAGGTACGCACAGGAGAAAAATAGGTCGCTCTTCATGCTGACAGGAAGGAAACTGCACGAAAACATGTCTCCTTTGAAATGTTTCTTTCAATTCAGCAAATAGTGAAGAAGATGGCGATGAGGAGGGCAGCAGGTCTGCAGATGATGTGGTCTGTTCTTTATGGCTTACCGCTACCTTTCCTTTTATGACATCTGTGCAAATGGAAACAGCAAACGTGAGGTTGTGAGTGTTTGTGTCCTCCAGCCCAGGGTGTTCATACATAATTCAGTGTCAGACATTAAAGATGTAGATGTGGTCAGAGACATATGCAGGAGTGACACACAAACTGCTCATTTTCACAAACACACACAGGCCCAAATACATACACACACACACATACCTCATACACATACACATGTCACTGTTTTAATTTGTAACATTGTTTTAGCACCTTATTCTGACCTTTACATTGTACTTGGGCACAAGTACAGTGAACCTTTGAACACACACACACACACACACACACACACACACACACACACACTGATTTTTTGTTTTTTCCTTGAAGTGAATTAATCATCCTCATCACACATTATCGGCTCGGGGAATGGAAAATGACGACAGAAAGAGATGGGGACAGGAGTTTAAGAAAAGTAGGACAGAAACAACATAATGTGTGTGTGTGTGTGTGTGTGTGTTTGTGTGTGTTTAAATGGGAGAGCTATGAAACGTGTCTCAAGGAGCAAAGATTTCACAGCTCAGTGACTGTGTCATGGTGCACCTGCTCTCTTAGACGGCGCCGGGGACGGAATGAGAGGAAAGAGGGAGGTGAGGTAAGGGGATGTGGAAGGAAAAGGAAGCAGAAAATACGTCAGGACAGACTTGGCCGAAGCTCTATGGGAATTTATCCAATAGTTTTGAAAGGTACTGAGACATCTGCACACATTTTATTCAGATGTATTTCGCTGTACATTTTATACAACACAAACAAAGTATGTGGACACCTACATGTGGTCTTTTTCCAGCGTATTCACTTGTAGTTTGTCCCAAAGTCGTTTCAGGCCACTCAGGCTCCTTCACACCAGCCGTGGATTTCTTCCAAATTACTTGTATGTGTCTGTGTGTATTGTCGCCATAAAACGGGTGGGTCTGTTTCCAGGCTGAAATAAAGTCCATAAAATATTTATGGACTTTATTCCACAAAAGACTTTATACCACTGACTTTTGAACCTGAAGGAAAAGCATACACGTGACTAATAACATTCAAAAACATGGCATCCATACCAGCATGAACAATAGCACAACTATAACAATAACTATTTTACAAGAAATCATCTGACTGTTTACATTTGTGTCACTTCTACTATCATGTATCAACCAAGAGTTCCTGAAATAAAATTTGATTGTTATCATTAATTTAACCAAGAGGCTGATGAGAACTACATGAGACAAGTCTCCAATTGTATTTCACAGAGTATTTGTGACCTCCACTCAGGAAGTGATGTGCGTGCCAGCATGAGTGTGTTTGCACGTTATCTGGCTGTTCTCATCAAACAAACCCTTCCACAGAGGATCTCATGTAGCTGAATGAGCAGTTTGCACGGCTGCTGACACGTGAAGGAACGTTTTTCATGATGATTTTATATGTAAATGCAACCAAATTCACAGCACTGATAGTTGTTGTCAGAGGAATTCATGACGACAAAGTGGTACAGTACAGTACCAGAATTCACATGTATTTCTCAGGCAATTGAAATGAACTAAAAAAATGCGATCCGACTCTAAGACTCGATGGCTTCAATTGATGAGCTGCAGTTAAAAAGTTTGACTACTCGACGTGCATTGGGTGCCTTTAGATGGACTTATGTGACGCAAACACCACGCTGCAGTCGACGCGGGTACCCTACATTGTGGTAAGCAGTTATAATTTTGCCTCGCTCTGCACTGAATCCCACCGCTGTTTTGTTGTTTCCAGTGTTTTTCTTTGTCTAATTAAAGTAATAGAATGTGAGTTAATTTTATTACTGCCACAATCCAAAAGGGATCGACAGCGTTTTCTGCAAACAAATCACCAACTGCATTTTCTAGGCAAACATGGAAGTGCTTCTCAGAGAGGTGGGAAATGTGATGCAAATGGTCCAATCACAGTCTGCAGAAGTCCACAATGCCGTGACATGTAGTCAGAACTCTGAAGAAGTCCACAGTGTACTCTTTGCACCAATTTGAATTAGAAGTATAAAGCCAGCTTTAATTCATTTGGGTTTGGACCACTTGTCTACAACACCAGAAGATGTTATAATATAATTCTGACTGCACCCTCACACATGATCGTGAGTGAAGTATGCTGAGAAGAAGGGAGAGAGAGGTTAGCAGGGTGTTATCTCTTGAAGGCAGGCATTTTCAGCATAGCTGTGAACATCAGGTCAGAGTCCAGAGTCCTGTGTTTTAGCCCCAGGATGAAACACTAATAGCAGAGTAATGACAGAGAGGGAAACTGCAAAAAAGAGATAATGCAGAAAGAAAAACACACAGTCAATGCTGGGAGAGCGAAACAGTCAGTGTAGGTGAGAGGAGAAGCATCAGAGCCCCACAGAGGGAGTACAGGAAATGAATGGATGAATGTTTTAACCTCATGTCTCATTCAAATGATTCTTTTGTACTTTGTACTTGTAATTGCCGATTTTTGGCCCAAAAAACCCCACACACGATCACGACTAATCATGACACAAAAAAACTTTCCCAACGAAACACAAACTCTTCTTCACAAAAATGTGTCTGCTAGTTGTTTTGTTTTTTTGCGTTATATGAAACACTTGTTAGAATAATGAGATAAACACAAATGAGAGAAGCCTGACAGGAGGAAAAATGAGCAGAGAAGTGGTTGCCACATGACCAACAACAGCAACACTGTGGTGTTTGTTTGTCGCCTAGTGGCCATTATTAAACATTACAGCACAAGAATTCTCTCAAAGCACTGTCATTGTTGAATGTACTTTTTCATTTTATAAATGACTGACGTGCTTTTTGAGGGTTTGTGGAACATTTGAAAAACACAAACTGAAGGCGGTGCACTTTGTTGAGCCACCACACACCACCTCTGTCATCTTCAGTCTGTCCTTCTCACAAGTTATAGAAACTACGAGAACAGACAACTCTGTCAGGTTTGTTTTGTCATTTTTCTAGTCAAATAACTGAAAATAACCATCTGTGTATGTGATTATATAACGCTAAAAATGTATGGAATTATACTGTGTGGAATCATAAAGTGAACATTGTCTTTTTACAATTGATCTGTTTTGGACTAACGACAAGTTACGACCGTAACTGCGGTTCTATTTCGTCCCACCTGACCGCCAGAGTACAAGTATGTGTACTTTTATTGTTTTGGAGTATTATTTTTTCTTTCAGTCTTTTTTCACAACTCCAAGTAATCTCAACTGCTACTTTTCAGGAAATATTCCCTTGTGTTTATCAGAAATCCATTCATTCCTTGCACTAACCCTTCTGTCCAGAAGGAGACACTGGACATCTGAACCTGCAGCACTAGCTTCAGTGGGACTTCATCCACTTCCTGGGATGCCTCCTATAAAATGTAGGCATAAATTGACACGCTGTCCTTGCCATAGACATATATGGAAGGCTAGATACCTCGCCGGCGCTGCTGGCCAATGGAGAGCGACGTTGCCACACAAAAAAAAATCTGCAATTTGTCCAGTTATAGCCACGTTGATAACGATTGTAATAAACCAAACCGTTTGTAAATCTGTCAAGATTTCAGCAAGTTCAGAGTAATTTTGTTTGAGCAGGTCACTCACCTTCCTATTGCCACTATACAACGTATCCGAATAGAACCCAGTGGCAAGATGGCTGCCGGTGAACAACCTTGTAGGCTCCTCCTTGAGGGATCTAGCCTTCTATGTTGGTCTATGGTCCTTGCTTCCAAACAAATGTCATGTGTCTGTTGAAACCACATCAATGGAAGTCATGAAATTGCAATATACTAACATGATGATTTGCCCCAAGAGTTTTTTTTGTTTTTTTCTTATATGACCTCGATTGACTTGAAATTTAATATTGTTGATACTTAAGTGATATTTACATTTGTTAATGATATTAATGTTATTTTCTGTTGTCTAGAACCATGGCAAACAACTTTGGAAAAATAAACATTTATTGGCTTTAAAACATTTCCTGGCGGTGTGAGTCTCCAGTAGAATCAATGTATCCAACAGTGTTTCTTTCCACATTCAAAGTACCACTTTTAGGATCAACGCCAGTTGTGCAATCAACAGTCTTGTTTGTCTCATGTCTAATTCACCAGCTTAAGTAACTCACGGGTCATCGAAATCTGGTGCTTGAGATTCAGTCTCCTACATATTGTAGGGGTTGGGGAGGGTGGTTGTGAAGTGTTTCCCAGCATGCTTTGCTACAGTGAGTCTGAGAGTTTAAACATTAATCCTGTTAAAATCACCACAAATGTTATTCTCTGTAATATTGTGATTATCAGTGTTACTGTCTCACTGATTACGTTCTAAATTCATTGATCTATAGTTTATAATGACAGGTAGGAAACCATAAGTGAGGTGTGTTTGGATAATGACCTCCATTCAATCACATGCTGGTTTGCTCATGCCAGTATAATAAAGAGCAATTCAGAAAGAGCAAGATGAGTGGTGCACAAAACTGAGTTTCCTAAATAAAACCTCGAACTGCCACAACACACGTATATATGTATAAAAGACTGATGGCAGATATACGTGTATGTATTTAAACCTAAGTGATAATGTAGATTTAAACTGAGATGGTTATCAGACCGATAAGAAATTGGAAGGGGTGCTTTGCACGTTTTTCAGTAAAGTACTTCAACTTTAGCTACTTGAGTTAATTTATTGTGTGTAAAAATGATGTCTCCCCACAGATAAAAACCTCATTGTAACACTACATTTAGTCCACTAGAGGGCAGACTATCCCCGCATTTCAGAAGTTCATAAAAACAACTTCAAAATGTATTGTATTATTTTGCTGTAACGTTAATACACTTTTCACACAAAATTGAATAAAACCCTAATAATAAAAAAAAAATAAAAAAACCCCCAATTTTCTTAGTTCACATTGACAATAGTTCAATCCTACCCGTTTCCTCCCTCTCATACTTCTCTGCCGCTCTCGCCCCCGCAGCTTTCACTGCTCTCAGAAGGGTTCAAGTCCCCGCAGACACACAGACCCACGACTCTGTGTGAGAGAATCCTGCCCGGCTCAGTGGTTTGGGTGTCCCAGGGTGATAAACTATTGATACAGAGCTCAGGTGACACTCCTGATATGTGAGAGGAGACAGAAGGGTGGGGGTTGGAGGAGTGAGAGAATGACATAGGAAGAGCAAAGGGGTGGGGGATGGGGAGAATGAGATGAAATCATGAAGGAAGAGGGCAGGTAACACATGTCAAGTGCTCACAAGTAGATCAGGCCTTCTCAGAGTGAACGCTGATTGGTGCTGAGAAACAAATAGTGACTGTGGACATAGCTGACAGAGAGAGAGAGAGAGAGAGAGAGAGAGAGAGAGAGAGAGAGAGTGTGTGTGTGTGTGTGTGTGTGCGCGTGTGTGGTGGTGGGTGGGGGCATACATAAATGGATCACTGTTGGTGAAGAAACACTCATTTGTCTTAAAGTTCAGGGCTGAGTCCCATCCCCCAAATTACTTTGCATTCTCCAGTTGGAGTGTGTGTGTGTGTGTGTGTGTGTGTGTGTGTGTTTACCATGTAAACAGACTTACTTCTTTGTTTGTGAGTGTTGGTCAGCATTATTGCTGGGCTTACCTAAATTCTTTATCTCCCATCTGCTCTGCCTGGTAAGCACTCGTGTTTACAGGTGGGGTGTGAACCTTTCCCAGACTTCCCTGCAGGTAAACTGCTTGTTCTGCTCAGTGCTGCAAGAGAGGCGATGTTCCATGGATGAATTACATCAGATGGTCTGGTTTGAATGGTTAGGGGCGTGTCTTTGTTGAGAAACACACACAGCAGATGGTGTAATGATGAGACACACCTGCTAATTCTAAAATATACAAATCCTTGTACGCAATGCAGTTTTAAACAGCATTGTGCTGCAACACTGCTACAACAGCTATCACACAGTGCACGCACACACAAGCAGATCATCAATAAACCATTTAAAACTTTTGAGGTTGCCAGGTTTACACCAGGTTTATTACTGTTGTTGGTTCAAAAAATTATATATATATGCATATATGTGTGTGTATATACTATTACATGCTACTCATCATTACCATATATACTACACTATTGTTATACATAAGGGATTATCCTTAAACATATATGAAATCTGTAAACCATGAATCCGTCTGTCAGAAGTCCTGGAGCCACTAATAAACTCAGTTATTTGGAGATTTCCCTTCTTCTTATAACTGGGTGGGTGAATTTAATTCATACTCAATTAATTTAATATTCATTTTATACATTGAATATTTTACCAAGTTATTTTTTGTTTAGTTTATATATATTCTTGTACTTTTAATTGTATTTTTATTTTTCTCTGGGATAAATAAAGTACTCCTCATTCCAATTCGGAACATGAAGCTCAGAGAACCCGTGATGGAAATGAACAGTAACTACATGTAGGCTCTCAGTATCAACAAGTCACCTGAAACCGAGGTGGGCCACCTCCAGTCTCTCCAGCACCATAGTTTCCACCAACCACTCGTCTGTTCGACCGGGGGCCACTCCCTTGGAGTTTCCATCCCGCGGCTGGTCCCGCCTTCCGCCGCCCCTGTGACACGGACAGCCGGAGTTAAACGTCCCCTCTCTGCCGTCTTCGACACCCGGAGACATCTTTCACCTCGCAGGCGTTTGCTTTTTTCCCCTCGTTCCAACATTCCCTTTTTAAAACAAACTTCAACTTGGCACTTTGAATTCTCTTGAAGAAAACTGGGACTACTTTATTTGTTCTCGAGCCACAAGGTGAGGCAAGTACATGCGCGTCACAACAGGTGTCATCGGACAGGTTTCCAACATCTCAACATCTCTGAATATTTATGTCTGTGTGCGTGTGTGTGTGTCGCTGGCTGGCATTTTTGTAAGAGACAGGTGTACTCAGGCTGTTCCGTTCAGGGTCTAAATGTGAAAAAAGACACACATCGTGAGCACGTGACGAAACAACAAGACGTTACACAACACCGGTAGACCTGTTTTACCTGAGAACGAATGCACTCTTTACTGGGACTGGACAACTGCTGCGTGTCTTACTCAAGGACGGAGTGAAGAAACAAAGCTGTGGATGATTGATTGTAGACGTCATCCCACGTTAGCATGTAGTTAATGACAGGCTGTACGAATTTTAATGTCTTTGACAGTCAAAAATAATCTGGCTCTCATTCTTGACACTTTATTGACTGAAGGGCAGTTAGTCTACATTTAAATCATATTCAGTTGTACCAGAGTGTCTTTGCATGAACTCCAGGGGTCTGCACCACGAAGCTCGATCAACAAGTCCTGGATAACATGATTAATCCAGGGTTGATTTATGGAGACTGTGGCCATCAGGATAATCTGTACCACGACGCTGGTTATCGACTCGGTAACTCAACCCAGGTTTGTCTCATCAAGACCGTGTATCATGTAAGATGAAAACTTGATAGTTTGAATTCAAATTCGGATCAAAACAACAGGTTATGGCAAGACAAACTATTTATGAATGAAATAGAACACATAGGGGGATGAGGAAGACAAATTCATCCAATTCATCCATGTGCCTGCATGACCCCAAGTTAGAAATAAAGGTGAGGCGAAGACTACATGCGTGTCACAGCAGGTGTCGTTGTACAAGTCGCCTCAGCATTGACACCTTTATCTCCTTCTACCTGCTGACAGTGAACTGGAGTTAGTTAAAGGCTGCCAACTGGGCGTGAGTGTTTTTTTTTTTCAAAGATAGACCGGTGTAGTCTGTCTGTTGCATTCAGTACTAACAGGTTGTTGTGTTTCTCATAGCATTTTCTGAGTTTAGTGACTTCTGTACTAAAACGCACATCAACCCGTCTTGTTTTTGTCTTGATGACAAAAGCTGACTCGTCAGCAGGTGACAGGTGACTGACAAACATTCCTACTTTCTTATGGAAGATGGCACACAGCACACATGAGGATTGAAGTACGACAGTGTAGTTTGAAGAAGCAAAGCTGTGCATGTGTCGGCCTGAGCTGTGTCACACTTCAGCATGTAGTTTATTATGAGTTTTAGTAAAAATAGCTTTCTTGGTAAAGTATTCTAAAGTACTCTTTTCTCACAATACTTTGTCTTGTTAACAAAACAAAACAGCAAAAGATTAACTTAACCCCGCGACAGCCAAGGCTACATGTGGATGGTCTTCTGCCTTGACCAGTTGAGAACAAATAACTCTTGGTTTGGTTGAGGATTGGCGAGCCAAGTTAAGGGAAAAACATGGTGGTAAACATTGTGACAAACACGTAACCTGTTGGATTCAATTTGTTAACAGCGGTTACAGTTGTCTTGGTCTGTTACAGGCTGATATGAAATTCGGTAGCAGATCAAGAGCAGTGTGAAATGAAGATTATTAGAATGGACGCCTTCCCATAGTTTGGACGTCGCAGTATGAGGACAACGTATAGGTGTAGGATGAAAATGTCTCAGTCAACACGTGGTTGTCACAGGGGCAAGGAGAGAACCCTGCGTTACGTGTTTATTTAGTATTTAATTTGAAGAGACGGACCAGTCTGACCAGACCTGTGGTGATGTTTGCAGTTTATCGTAATACCTTATGACCGATACATAAAGTGATGTGAGCATCAGAAAAAAAGGCAGAGGTAAGAAAAGGCTGAATAGAATCCAGTTTGTGTAGTTTTATTTGAAAAAACAAGAAGCAATGGATTGAGCTGCATCCATGCAGGTGTGAAGCAGCATCATACAACATGTTAGTAGATTGGTACCATTGCTCCAAATGCTGATGAAGCCAGAAGTGATGAGGGCATGCAGGAAGAACATGTTGCTGTTGTAAACAGCTTCTGAAGTCAGCTGAACTGAAGTCATTTTTCCACTTTCATTTTGTTTTTACCAAAATTCACCACAAAGGAACTTGTGACTGCTAAACACAACCTACACACTGAAACCCCTTCGTTTGCCGCTTGACTCACACGCTAAGTTAATATGAACGCAAGCACAAGCTAGCACTTGGCTACGTGCCGTGTGGTTTACCGCCTTATCACAGTTTGACTGGTGATATCATGAACTTTTACACACACACACACACACACACACATTTTTTTCAGGCAGTCTCATTCCTGTCCTTCAGAAAATAAACCTACATAAGTTTATCTGACTCCGTTTGAATTACACGAGGCCAAATGAACATCACAGACTTTGCATTTGACTTGTTATCAGCTCTCACATCTCCTGTCTCATCCCACTGCTGCTCTCACCTGGCCACTTCAGGAAACCTTTTATTGTAGATTAGGTTATTAGTGATTATTACAACAGGTATCAGCAGTTTCCTCAATGAAGCAGTAACACATTGATTATACAAACATTCTTAGCTCTTTATTGGTATCTCATTTACTACAATGAGCGCTTGTAGATAACATCTCTGGGATGTGCCTCACTTCATATCACTGCCTATGTAATGCATTAATTTTGATTATTATTAGTATTTGTTAAGTTACACAAAATGACATTTGTCACAACATTCATTAAAGTTATAAAACACATGGTGCCACATACCCCACATACCCCGTCTGTCAGTGTACCATGATACAATGAGTATTTCGTTGCAAACTGCATTTGATCATTATAGCAGGAAATGAGAACCAAGCACTTCATCATGTTTCATACGGTGATTCTTCTTGTTATCCAGCAGTTCTTTTAGTCCAGGTTAATTCCCCCAGCCCTCCTGCACACAGAGTAATCAGACTCCACTGTTAGCCATACTGACGTATCACAGTCCTCAGTAGACACTAGCTGGTTGCTATAGTTACCATCAACAGTCTGGTATGTAATGATATTCTTGGGACAATGCGAGCCAAAACGGCGGTATATAAACGGTGTAATCCGGCTGAGATGCTATCAGTGGTCAGCAGACACACTATTGTGTACGTCCTTCACATGGACCCATAGTGACGTCTGGTATTGAATGTGTGTGAACTGGGATGACATCTTTCTTAAAATGCTTGGAGGTGCAGGCTGTTGCGTTTGAAAGGGAAGTTAAAAACCAAACGTGTCCAATCCAGATGTATATTTTCTGTTTACTCTCTGTGTCAGATTTTTGGACCGCCAAATGAGGTAAGAAAGAAGAAATGAAGTGGATTCCAAAGAGGCTGTTGATGAGATTTGGATAAGTTGTAACAACCAGTCTTTATTTATTGTCTAAAGAACAGAAACACTGCACAATGTGACACAGGACATAAAGCTACAGTTTTTAGTGGCTGGGTCAGGTCACTATGATAAATATAATAATTTTCATTTCGCCAGATTGCTTGAATGACGAGTTGTATTTCCTGTATTTTCGTATGCTCAGGATGACACCCCGTTTACAAACAGAGCTTAGGTTAAGTTGAGCAAATGTGTTTTATTACTCACAGCAACATTACTGTGACGAGGTAGTCATGAGGGAGAGTTAAGTATTTTTTAACCACCGCTTTATTATTAACATGTGTGTGTCTCTGTGTGTGTGTTACTTTTTGGTTGAGACCACTCCATCAGAAGGGACATCTTGTGAATGTGACCATCTTTTGAACAAAGAGTCCCCATGCTGATGCTTAATCCAACTGAGAGTAAAAATGAGTGTAGGCCTCCAGGGCACAGGCTATGACATGGTGGCATGATAATGCCTCTTTGTGCTTGTGGATCGAGTGGCAGGATGTTTCGAGAGACATCGGCACTACCCACTTCAAGGCAGCCAAAACTGAGCAGTGTATATATGCATGTGCAGAATAAAACTGAAATGATAAAATTGACAGTATGGCCCTGGTCATCGGCAATTTGCATAAGTCTCCGCCCCATGTAGAGCCAATGACTGAAGTGGACAAATGTTCACAGCGACCTGTTACCTCCCGTGGATTTCATTCGTGAAATTGTGTGTAAACGATTTTTCTATTAACAAAACCTACACCTGCTGCCAACCACACGTAGCACTTGTGAAAATTTAAGAACGTACATAAATAATGGTTAGCACTCTTGGAAATGAACATTTTAATTCATATTGTTGTTATGTACACAATACGCAGAGGACTTTGAAACACGTGATATAAACATGACAAGATTCAAAAAAATAATACAAATTTAACACATTTACTTCAATTTGTGTGCAATTAGAGGTTTAATAACCAGATTATGTTCATGATTATAAATCGGCTCAATAGATTAGACATTCTTTCAACTTGTTGAATGCTAATGATAATATAATAAAGTGCCACCACTCTCAGCACGTGCAATACGCGCTGTGTGTTCAACAGAAAATAGAGGAATGGAAAAATGATCACAAGTAATAATGGCAAAAATGTATGAAAATGCGAATTTGAAGATCACTGAAAAAATCTGTGGAACAAAGCCAATGTGGTACAACCTGTGCTTGGTTTTCCAGCCACACGGACGCTCCATCTGGAGACTGGTAACAGGTCTGGTGTTCTGTCTAATGCCAGAGTACATCAAATTTCCCTAAAGCACACGGCAGCAGGTTGAGGTGATGCAGGGATTCAGTGTGTCATTGGTGCCACAGACCACACACGAACGCATCAAGGCTCCATCTGGTGACAGAATCCTTGAATGTCTCATTTGTGATGTTAAACGTGGCACGTTCCAGCATATTGCCACAGTCGGCACATGTTTGGAGGATGAAGCTGTCTGATGGAGCCGACCGATGCGGATAATTCCTGACACCAGAGAGGTGCTCGTCCGGTTGTCTGGACCTCCTCCTCTTGTGCCTGATGGATTATAGTCAGCGTCCCTTTGACCTCCAGTTTCATATCAAACCATTTACCTTCACCTTGGACATGGTTCTTTGAACTACAGAGACAACGTTCACAGCATCTGTCACCTCCCCCCAGGCATCTGGATGGGTGTTCACCTCCTAGGTGATCATCGCTGTGGGCTGAGACTTAGTCAAATTGCTGGCGACCTGGGGCGTGCTGTCAGTGTACAAATGATTGGCGTTCAGATCTACACACGTGTTTACGATCAGATCTGAGTTTTCCACGGCGTTCATAAATACAGGGCGGGCTTTGAGTACTGTAAGCTTATATGTGTAAGCCTACACACAGACTTTCATGAATGAAACGCGTTGTCTGTGGGGTGTAGAACCATGTCCGAGGTGGGAATGTGCTAGCGTCCCACCAGGCCTCCGTGCCACGACGTTTGACCACACACACGTTGCATCACAGACCAGTTGCACATTCACAGAATGAAAATTGGTGAATAAAGTGCGTGCCCCCCCACAAACACACACAGAAGTTAGTGCCCTACGCACAGTGCGTAATGTGCTGAGAACATCAGCCCTTTATTATATATTCAAGAAAGTGTAATTCACAATCATGAACATCATCTGGATCTTAAAACTGCTAATTGCCAACTAACTGAAGTAAATGTGTTATATATTTTTTAATCTTTTGTCATTTTTGTATCACGTGTTTCAAAGTCATCTATGTATTGTGTACATAAGGACAATATGAATCAAAATGGTCATTTCCAACAGTGATGCGAATTCCTCAGTTTACACAAACACTACGTGGTCAGCAGCATGAGAAGATTTTTTTTTTTTTGTAGCTATGAAAAGATCAGAGCTACTTAAATGTTGATGAAAGCGAGATATGCGGAAATTTCAGTCTACGAACAGTTCACACACACATTTGTTCTGCTCACACATCATGAATGATCCCCAGTGTTTCCGGAGCTGACCTGTAAACAATCAGAATATTATTCTGGATAATTTGTAGGAAGTGTGTGTATTTCCTAGTGAATTATGTAACTGAATTATGTTTCTCCCCCTATGTTTTGATTCCAGCCATGCTCCTCCCCTCGTCACTAACAATCCTCCTCGGCCTCCTCACCTGGAGCCCCAGTGCAACATGGGCCGCTAAAGTGATCGTGGTCCCACCCATCATGTTTGAATCACACCTCTATATCTTCAAGACATTGGCCACAGCTCTGCACCAGGAGGGTCATGAGACCCACTTTCTAGTTTCAGAGGGTCGTGAGGTTCCCCCCTCACCCCATTTCCACCTACAGCGATACCCAGGGATCTTTAACAGCAGCACGGCTGACAGTTTCCTCCAGCTGAAAGTCCGCAACATCTTCTCAGGCCGCCTGACATTCCTGGAACTGTTTGACATTCTTGATCATTACTCTCAGAACTGTGACGCTGTAGTTGGCAGTGTTGAGGTCATGACCCGCCTCAAGCAGGCCAATTTTGACCTGCTACTCGTGGATCCGAACGAAATGTGCGGTTTTGTAATTGCTCATATCTTGGGTGTGAAATATGCAGTGTTCAGCACAGGTCTGTGGTACCCTGCTGAGGTGGGGGCTCCGGCCCCTCTTTCCTATGTCCCCGAATTTAACTCATTGCTGACTGACCGCATGTCGTTGCTCCAGAGGATCACCAACACAGCTGTTTACCTTGTGCAGCGTTTTGGAGTCCATTATATTGCTTTACCCAAGTATGACCGGATCATGAAGAAGCATGGCGTGAAGCCCAAGATTCCCATGGCAGATTTGGTACAGGGCAGTCAGCTATGGATGTTGTGCACGGATCTAGCCCTGGAGTTCCCCAGGCCCACCCTCCCAAATGTGGTGTACATCGGAGGTATCCTCACCAAGCCTGCCAACCCATTGCCACAGGTCAGTACTGAGGGGATACCCTCCGATGCTTTTACATGGTTACACTTACCGGTCGTGATCAGTTGATGAAAGGTTTAACCTCAAAAAGACAAGACCGAGGTCCTTATGTTTGGGTTCAGTGTGCTGTGGTTGTAACATTGTTTCAGTTGTTATCGTCAGGACATCATTTGTCTCTCATATATGATATATGAAGCATTTCACTAACAGCAAATACTCAGTCATTAATTCTCCAGTGATGCATCGTCTCGTAGCTGTTGTCTCTCCTTTCACTCCAGACCCACACTATGATGCACTTGTATTTGTAAGAAAGCTTTTATTGAGAGTGCTGGAATCAGGACGGGTTTGGGTTGAATGGACATAGTAGATTGGGAGTTGAAAGGGAAGGGAGTCCTGGAAAGCAGAGGCAGATTGTGATGGGAGTCAGTCCTGCGTTCAGACAAGAGCGCAGGCAGTTGGTATCTACTGTGGGGGGCTTTGGAATGCCCCTTCAGCCAATAGGGAGCATTGTACCATGTTGTGACGAGGGTGTTAGAATGGAAGTGTAGGGAGAACAAGCCCATTGTTTTGGGCAGTGCTCTAGGGACACTGAGAGCCCTTTTGTGGGGTCACTGAGGCTGCCTTGTAGGGACAGTAGGGGCGATGGTGTCTGGACACAGAGCCCAGTGTGCCCCTGTGGTTGCTCTGTGCCAGGGCTGGTCTAGGCAGCCACAGCTGGACTGTTTGCCTCCCTCTCTCCCTCTTCTTGTCCTCTGTTGCATCTCTCCAACAAGTAATTTTCTGGTCTGCAAAGCTACTACCACCACGATTAAAAGGATTTTTGGATGAGCTAATGGTTAACAACGTTACCGCCCACCAGTCCCGGTCTCTTTGGCAAGGTTTCGGTTGAAGATACTACAATGACTGCTGTGCTATTTTTGCAAAGCCATGTCTAGTTTTCTATTCACTGCCTTGATGTGGCTCAGTTGAGAAAAAGAAAAGATCAATGTTGTCTTTCAACAACATGCAAGTTGTTGGTAACAAACGAAGAGCTGAGGAATTCTTCCACTTCCCACACTCATTCCATGTCGACCATTACATGAATGCCTAATACAGCCTGGTGTACAGTCACAGCTGGGTTGAACATGGTTACCCATGTTGTCCCAAGAATCAAGAATCAAAGGTTAAACAAAGAAGCCGAAGCCTCCCTGTCTGAAAATGTACGTGCCCTCACCCTGATTCTACCTAATGATCAACAAGGTTTGTAAAAAGTTACCCTATATTTTTCTGGCATCACTGCTGGTTTGAAACTGTTTCAACTGCCTCATATCCATTTTTTAAAAGTTTCAATCAATCTAGCAGGGTACATTTTAGGATGTAACCACCATGGGATACATATTTGTTATTGTTGTTCTGGCTTTACACAGTTTGGCTGTGTCACACCCAAATGAAATGTCTCTTAATTGTGCTCGATTTGCCGTTTCTAAGGATCTTGAATCTGAGTTTACAGTGTACAGTCCCCACACCCCGCTGCAGCTCATGTATCAAATAAGTCAATCCAAAAAAAAAAAATCCATCCAAAATGTTATAGATTCTTTCTTTGCCGACAGACATCTCTGGTAAAAACATAGGAAAGTAATTTCTGTGTAACATTGCAAAGAGACAGAGAAACAAACAAACAGTAAAGAAAACCTTACCACCTTGGTGGAGGTAACAGTCTTATCCAATTCATGTGAATCTACTGGAAAATGAAGTACTGGTAACTTCAGAGTCCAGTAGTCTTTTCTTATCTTCTATGATGATAACATGTTGTTAGACACTACAACACCTACTAATTTCAACGTGTCTTCTTTCCTGCAGGATTTTGAGACATGGGTTAACGACACAGGAGAGCATGGCTTCATTGTTGTGTCATTTGGAGCTGGGGTCAAGTACCTTTCCCATGACATTGCTCACAAACTGGCAGGAGCTCTGGCTAGACTTCCTCAGCGTGTCGTCTGGAGGTAAAGTATCAGTCATCAGTCATCAGTCACACAGCTGTCCCCATGACCAATTTGTACAGAGTTTGTAAAGCTGAGAGGTTGTGACCTTTGACCCCTTCATAACTGTAGCAACATGTAGCCATAGCTGTGCTATATGTTTTGGGGTTTTACTGAACTAATAACTGACCAATAACTTTCCTTTAATATATATGGATTCACTGTATTTTAGTTCAATGACACATCTGAAAATCAAAATGTTGCTGTGTCACCATTCGATGTTATTCACTTGACAGGGGTCAGGAGCCCCTTGGTTGCTTGTTTGTTATGTAGGAATAATGCCATTATTTCTCTCCTATAGTGTCATGATAATTTTGAAGATAGTTCCTTTCTGAATACAGCAGTTAGGTTACCATTGTTACACTTCACTGGCCTTCACTGAATTCTTTTTTCTCATTCAAGAAAATTGCAAGTGCATTGAATTCATTCAAAGTCATAAAAATATGCTCAGGCAGACGTGAACTAAAGTTACACACACAATCAATGGGATAAATTAACCATGGAACCAAGTTCTTAAGAGCTAAGATATAAAACCATGAGAGAGTAGAAACAAATATCAACAGTAATAAACATATAATGAAAAAACATCTAATTTTAAAGAATGTATTTTTTTAGTTCAGAAATTAAATGCATGCTTAAATCTTGTGTGTGTCACATTCTAGTCAACACAACACAGTCTGGTGTCCATCTAGATGGATGGGAAATCTTTGCAAAGTGATTTTCTGCATGTTCCATCCATCACATTAATCTTTTTTCACATTAGTCTTGTATCAATACACACATACAAATGTGAGAAAAGTATTGCTTTTAACAATGGATGTGACGTCACAGCTATTACGGATGTGAGCTGAAGCGTAAATGCGGTGTTTACACAGTTTTCCTGGCTATAATTTCAAATTAGAAATGTTTGTGGATTCTATTTTTATGCATATTGTTATTGATATTGATATTTTTGTCTGCTCATGCGGTATGAAGTGTTGTCTTAACTGTCGTTTCTGTTTGCATATTGTGCTGATGTTTGAGTGTGCGTGCGTGCGTGCGTGTGTGTGCAGAGGTCAATGGCTGTTCAGTATTACTTCACTTACACAAGCACACAAAACAATGAACAGTTTCGTGATAACTGGCAATTGTTACGAAGAGAAATGAAGTGTATATACCAAGATTAATTAAAGTTTTACAATGATGAATTTATTAGTTGTTCTTGTTGTTTAGTGTTGCCTATAACCTGCTTTGGTTATGAAGCGCAGTTCAGTTCAGTCATACTGTATACAGACCACAAAGTGTCAATCAACGGTATTAAAGGTATTATTTTGTTATTGCTGTAATGGAAGCAATAATTTAAAGAAAGCAAAACAACTGGCTTTAAAGTGTGCTGTTGTGTTTTTTGTGCCACATAAATACTCAACAACACTGTTATACTTACTGCTTTTGGATGAATTTGAGTGTTTAAATGCGAAGAGAATGGATCTTGTGTAGAAGCTCGATTTCCAATCAAAGAGCGTCCTTGTAACGCCCCTGCAACTGGCGTGAAGAACAGAGAGAGAGGCAACAAAGTGAATTTATTATATTATCTACACTGTGTTTGGCTTAATTTTTAAGTGAGGCATGTCCTTGTAGTGTACTTTACTTTTGTTTGTTTCAGAGGTTAATTTTCCTCATCTTTGTGGAATTGCTATTCATTCTTTTTTAGATTCATAAATTCAAGTGCAATTTTGAGTGCTTTTCTATGTAACTGAATTAAGAAAGCCTGTTTTTTAGTTTCTCGTTTCGTGATGGAAGGGAGCATGTAATGTTTCTGTTTGTAAAAGGAAAGTTCAAATACCAAAGAATGCATAGATACATCTGTTTATTATCATTTGATGTTCATGTGTTGTATTACACATGTCGCAGCCCAGGATGGAATAACAGCTAATATGATATTGGATTTTTGGGTGAATCACATTGCTGCAAGTGTCTACTGGGAATTAGTTGTGAAAAGGTTCCTTTGGCTGTTATCACTATGATGTGTGTTGTGTCTGGACCAAGGTCATCAGGGAAACTGAAACTTGTAGGCAAAAACATCTTTATGCTGCAACATATTCAACATGGTATTCGGTGCACTGAGTGTGCTTCCTAACTATGAAATGTAAGGGGAGATCGAGCCAAATGAATTATGTCATTGATACTGCTGCATGAATGTAGCCTTTGATTGCCATGACAATGAATATGTGCTTTGTTGAAGAGTGAACAAGAGATAAAAGAGTTCCGTTTAGGAAGGGAAGGAGACATAGATGTAGGGAACCAAGGCTGTAATTATAAAACTGGAGTCTTAGATACAGGCCTCTCTGCCTTTGACAGACTTTGTAGTATATTTGGTTCCTCCATTGTTGATTTCATGGTTATGACCACAAAGTGACTATGGGAAGAATGAAAATGACATTGCAGATTAGCTACAGAAAGGTAAACCATCTTTTTAAGCTTATAAGAAAAAACTAATTCACATTACAGTTTTGGTATACCAGGACTGTTGTCTCCACAGTAATTATGTTATTTCTTCACCAACGTGATGCAAAATAATAATGTATTGACTTTCACCTTTCATGCCATTAGATTCTCAGGAGACCCACCCAGGAACCTTGGCAACAACACCAAACTTGTTGAGTGGATGCCTCAGAATGATTTATTAGGTGAGTATCGTACATATGCAATACTGTCAGACATACCTACATCCACATGTTAGCCATCTGACAAATAGAAAAGCAAAGCTCTCAACTGCCCACCAGTCACTTATAGCAGTATGTAGCACCCCTTGTCTTTTTATGAAGTTCTTATCACACATGTTTGTCAGTAATTTGAGGCCATAAAAAGAGTCCTTATAAACTCTGGGTAAACTTTCCTGAACCATGTTTGTCCCTTTTAATCTCTTCTACTGTTTGGATCTCCATTGAATTGGGCTGAACCTTGACGTCATCACCCCATTTCCCGATCATGACCACAATTAAACCCTAAAATATGTCCCTGACCATTCTTCAGTGTTTGGTCAGCACAGGCCTGTCACTGCTCAGCAGTATTAGCATTTGTTGAGGGAACATGCCTTTACAGTGTTTTGCCCCTGGTGGCGACATGGTGGTACGGTGGTTACCACTGTTGATGCAATCCCAGGTTAGATTCCTGGCCTGGGATCTTTCAGTGTGGAGTCTGCATGCTCTCCCCGTGTCTGTTTCCTCCCACCTCCGTAGGTGTGAGTGTGTGTCTGAGTGATTGTCTGTCCTGTGCCCTGCGATGTGCTGGCGACTTGTGCAGGGTGTATCCCGCTGTCCGCTCGTAGACAGCTGCGGTCAGCCCCAGCACAACCGAGACCCGTAAAGGGATTAAGCGGAAGAAGATGAATGAATGAATGAATGAATGGTTTTGCTCTGTATGAGCTGAACAATAGAAGCATTGAAATAATCAATATTTTTTTTTCTAAAAACTGTTGTCATTGTTTTGACCTGTAAATAAGTGCTGGACTTTTCTTTAGCTGGTCAAGTCACACACTTACTAACCACAGACATGGGCAGAATGTGAAGGTGTCATGAGTATGGAATGTACTGCAAATATTGACAACCTAGGTGCTATTACAACATTCAACATCCAAACCACCCAGAAAGCATGGTCTAGAAAGGATGTGATGAACATCATCTTATGTCTCTCCTCTAGGCCATGCCAACACACGGGCTTTCTTAAGCCATGGTGGCCTCAACAGTATCTATGAGGCGATGTACCACGGCGTGCCAGTTGTAGGTGTGCCCCTGTTCGGAGATCACTATGACACCATGACCCGAGTGGCAGCCAAAGGTATGGGCATTATGTTGCACTGGAAGACCATGACTGAGGACGACCTTTACACAGCACTGGCCGCCGTCATTAAAGATACAAGGTCAGAATGATATGTTGTCTTCCTGTTTGTTATTGTGCTGGTATGTTGCATCGCCATATTGGATTGTACTGTCTGGAGTGTCTTTGGTTTTAAGCATGTTTAACCATCCTTCTGTACTTGCCTCATAGGTACCGCAAGCAAGCAACCCTTCTGTCCACCATTCACAAAGATCAACCAGGCCACCCTGTGATCAGGGCCGTTTACTGGATCAGCTACCTCCTCCGTCACAATGGTGCCAGCCATCTGCGCTCTGCTGTGTACGAGGTGTCCCTCTACCAGTACTTTCTGCTGGATGTGATTTTCACTGTAGGGGCTGTTTTAGCTATTGCCTTCTTTGCTCTGAAGCGGTCGGGACAATATCTGAAAGCAAAGTTTGGAGACCGTAGCAGTGAAAGTGATATCACGAGCAATGATGGCAACATGGTCAACGGACATTGCCATAGCGAAGGCATGCTCAATGGTAAACACAAACGCAACGGGTCCTTGGAAAGTGAGAAGAAAATGAATTAATGTTTGAATGGTTTCAAAGCATGGGGACAAGGTTGCCTGAAGGAGTAGGAGGGCATGGGAAGATTCGCGTTTGGGAGAGGGTGCTAGAAGGGTGTGTTCATGTGTGTGCACTGAGGCAAAATTTAAAGAACACTTTCAATAACAGCAGCTAGACGAGTACAACACCAGATTGGAAAGCTTTTGAGGGTGAAAGGTCAGAAAGACGCACTGGAGGATGTTTCTTTTAGAAGTGCCTCATGTCTCGTCCATATAGTCTTATAGGCCTGAAGAATGTATAACAGGGGAAATCATGAACGCCAACCTCATACACAACAAACGGAAGTAAATGGATAACTTTTAAAATACTGAGGATGTAACATTATTAAATGCAAAACTATGCTTCACAAATGTCGAGTAAACTGTAAATAGAGGACAAATCTATTTATTACTGTACAATGGTATTTTAATGATGTATCTGTTTGTCTTATTTTAATTTATGTCATGTATCACTGGTGTGAAAGCATGGCGGTGGATATACACTCCTTTTAGGCAAATATGTACCCAGTGTGACCATATTGATGAACCACAGCAGTGGACTGTGGACAAATGCTCTGCTCTCTGCTGTTCCAGCAACCCACCTGCTACAGTTCTGTTAGAGAGTAACTCAACCGAACGGTCTTAGTCTTGGTGTGTCAATAGGAATAATAATAATAATAATAATAAAAATAAATTATTGTCATTATTTAAAGATGTGAAGAGTCACCCGATCAGAGGGGCCTGACATTACCCTGTAGGGTCATCTCATTGGTTCCCGTTAGAACACTATTGATTTATGACTCCTTCCCTTGGCAGCCCCATATCTTGATTCTTAATCTGCTGTTTGATATTTTACTGCTTCACTTGTCCATCACTCCTCTTTGGTTTGCTTGTTGGATCATTTTTTTAAAATTTCCTAATGCAAATTTTGACTTACACCGTTAAACGCTTCTCTTCTGCATATCAGTTAAAGCTGTCAAGGTCCATATACAAACTAAGCTGACTTCATTTAATAATTTGAATAAGCTTCATGGCCCTTTATATGACAAATATTTGTGTATGCAGTCTGCCTGAATATGGATGTGTGCTCAGTGTTGCAATGCTTGTGTGTTTAAGATGATTGCACAACTTCAGACAGTGTGTGGCTGACAAAAGGCAGACTGAGTTCCCTTTTAAAAATCACACGCTTTTCTTTATTTTCTGAAGTCATGTAATCATACTGAATGTATAAACAACAGCCCCTTTGAACCTGAAGTTACTTTCCATCAACTTGCGTGTGTGTCAGCCCATGCTACATTATTTCATCTGGCAGGCAAAAACCTGCCATTGATTGCACATGTAGATGAAGGGTGAGTTTGAAAGAAGAATGGGTAGAGAATGGGAGATACTGTGTCAACCTGATACTGATCCCAGTAGCTCTCTTTTCTTCACCCCCATCAGGGAGATCATAAAACAGGGCAAATGGACAGAGTATCTTTGGTGTTTGGGGGGATTTGGTATCTTTTTAAAGTGGACATTTCACTAGTGCTGGTGGTAAGGAAAATTGGATTTGTCATGAAACCAACAATCTGCAGATTTATCAAACCACCACAGCATGTTTCCCTCCATGGTTCGAGCAGTAGAAACTCCGATGTAAGCTGGCATCCGAGCAAAGAGATTGTAAAAGATCAGTAAAGCCTCACATATAGACTGAAATATGTATGTGCTCCCACAAAAACAAATAAACAACCATCTTTCACCCTTTCATTTGAGAATTCAAACCAATATGCAAATGCAGATTGTGTATGATAATGAAGAAAAATGTGACGTTGTCCTTTCCCTGTGAGCTTCAGTCACACTTACACAGCCCAGTGCACGGCCTGCTGAAAACAGACTGTTATACTTGAATCGTCATCATCATCATTACCACCGTCGTCGGTGGTAATGATGATGTCTATAAGTCTATAAGTTCTATAGCTATAGCTGTGTGGGCCTGCAGGTGCTACATGAGCTATGAACAGGGTCTGGACAAAAAAAGAAGAAACCATTTGTCAACATTTCTGTTTGTATTATTTCAGTATTAATGTTGTTCTCATACACATTTTCAAACACCTGAGACTGTAATTCTCTCCTGTGTTTCTGTACTCTGTAGTATTACAGGTCTGTTTTTGTGGTGTTCACTCTCTTTGTATTTTCTACAAAAGTGTACTTGCTTGTTCCATTTGTCCCGCTTTTCTGTCTTAATATTAGCTAGATGTGATCATTCTGTGTAAACCTGTCTGTCCTTTCTTTCCTCTTAAATATTAGATGCCTCCACTTGAAAAATGAAAAGCATAAAAAAGCCTCACGTCTTGGAAATGAAACAATGTAAAAGAACCCCACTAAAGCTGAATAAAAGACATCTTTCTTTGCAGAAATTATCGAAAACTAATTTGTTGAAAAACAGCTAAAATGGCATTGTGTTTATTTTTTTAAGTAAACATTTGAAGTAGCCAGGTGAAACGAGCACAGTAATTATTTAGGGAAACATTCAATCATCATTGACATTGTCATATTATCACACGGTATATGTTGCATCTTGTGACATGCTGAGAGCAACGGTTTTGAAAAGACAAGCACATACAATCCATGTTGGGACCCAACAAGCTTCAAGATCACAAGAGCTCGTCTCTGTTTAATGGGGGATATATAGGCTTTCTGTCGGGAATTGTTTCCAAGCAGCGAGAGGTTTGGCAGGTATCAAATGCCATAATCATCTAAAGTAGTCAGCTGCACACTCACTTGCACACGAGTCATGTGGATAGACAGTTATCTAATGCTGTGTGCCTGTGCTGAGTGAAGCAGAGGTAACAAAACACGTAGCCTGGTACCTGGCCCCTCTTGCCGGCCCTGTCAATTATTCACATTGCCTGCAGGGGCCTGCAGACTTTGGTCTCGCTCGCTCTCTCTCTTAAACACACACAAACACACACACACACACACACACACACACACACACACACACACGATAAGAACTATTTGCAGGTAAGTTTTATTTTCAAATTGTTTGTGGCCAAATCTAGCATGGCAGGGAAAAAGAGGTCAAGGCCCTGCTGATGAGGAATGTGATATCATGGAAAACACGCTGAGCATCCTTTGTGACATCGCCCATTCATTCTTAGCCATCTCATACCTCTCAGACTTATCTACTGTTCCTCTCCACTTCCCCTTAACAGCCAATTAACCACTTTATGTGGGACCAAGTGGCTTTGTGAGTCCTTCTTCGCAAAAGATCTAAGAGATGCACTCTGATCATGTGTCATTCTGCGATGAAGGCCATTGTATATGTGTGATTCACAGATTATTTGTGTGTGTTTCTGTGTGAATTATGGCCACGTGGTTCCTTTTGAATTTTGAAATGTCATCAGAATAAAGGATTGCCTTTAATCGGTGTTTATTCATCTTGGCCGCATGTTGGTGACAAAGCCATCCCAAAGAAAAACAGAAAAAAAGACAATAGATATATGTATTTCCCAGAATTTAATCAGTTTCAATGCTAAAACAATACAAACAAAAAATGCATACATAAACAGACTAAAATGGTAGTTTCCTTCACCCATTCCTATGGCGTATAACCAGCAACGTATCACACATGGTTAGCTGTCCTGTAGACTCCATATGGGCTCTTGTTTCTTAATGTTTCAAGTGTTTTAATGTGTGTTGTGATACACGTTTTATAAGAAAACATGAGAGGCAAAATAGGGTGGGGTTAAAAAAAAGTTGCCAAGTTGCTGAATTTGATTTTGCCGTTATTCCCTTGTGCAAGTGAATGCACCACCACGTCACGTATGACAAATCGCATCGCAGTTTGAAAAACACGTCAAACTAACCATGCTAATCAAAGCTAGCACAGCAAGGCAGTTGGTCGACAGCCACTACAGCATTGGCAGTAAGTAAACACTGCTACTTACGAAGAAATGATAATGCAGAGCATGGTAATTATTTTGTTGACTAGTCGGTTTTTC
>CAAKHB010004636.1:24402-34494 GCA_901007665.1 Aeoliscus strigatus
TGTTGACTAGTCGGTTTTTCTGGATGAAGCTGGAGAAAAGTGTCAGGAGTGATTTGTGATAGAAGAGTTTCAGCTAAGGTGAAGGGAAAGGTTTACAGGACTGTGGTTAGACCAGCTATGATGTATGGTTTAGAGACACTAGCGATAGGCAGAAGACAGGAGGCAGAGCTGGAGGTGGCAGAGTTAAAGATGCTGAGATTCTCTTTAGGAGTGACCAGGATGGACAGGATTAGGAATGAGGTCATCAGAGGGACAACACAGACAGGAAGGTTAGGAGAAAAAGCTAGAGAGGCTAGATTGAGATGGTTTGGACATGTGCAGAGGAGGGACAGTGGATACATTGGTAGGAGAATGTTAGAGATGGAGTTGGAGGTAGGAGACAGAGAGGAAGGCCAAAGAGGAGGTTTATAGATGCAGTGAGGGAGGACATGGACGTAGTTGGAGTCAGAGTAGAGGATACAGAGAACAGGGAAAGATGGAAATCAATGATTCACTGTGGCAACCCCTGAAGAGGGACAAAGCCGAAAGTAGAAGAAGAAGAAGAAGAAAGTCATTTTTTCTGACTGTGTCATATTATACATATGGAAGGTAAATCATTGAGCACCTGTTTTTTGTGAAAGTGTACAAGGATGGTTACTGATTTGATATGAAACAACCCCATACTGTGTAAAGTACATCTCAGGACTTTTTTACCACGAAATAACTCCAAACTTTTACTGATGTACTGAAAATGTGAAGATAAAAATAATTAGTTTCAACGCAGTCACAGCATATTGGGAAATAAATCCTATCTCTTTGTCATAGCAGCAACTTCCGAGAGGAACTGTGGTGTGTTCTGTAAGCTTTATGACTAAAAATATTTGCTAGTTACATTGTATTGAACACTGAGATTGGAGTAGTCCCCTGACAAGATAAAGACAACAAGAACAGGTGGACAAGCTCTGTCCTGTCATTGTAACCCGGCGGAAGGCCTCACCCCGGGCTCCTTTTACGTCATCTCCCGTGCCCTTTGCCCGTTTGAAGTACATAGTTGAGGTATAGATGATGGTATCAGTCGTTTGAAAAGGACCAAGAAACCTGAGCACAGAAAGCAACTGTAAGTGTAACTGCTTCTATTAGGTGTGCGGACAAAGATGAACGTGAGCTTACTTGTGTGTCCAGTAGGGGGTAGAAGCGCTCCATTGTCATGTGCTTTGGTAGCCCGATAGCCTTTTTTGCTGTCTCTCCTGTTAATTCATTTTTCTGTCTACCTCTCTTCCTTGAGCAATTGCTGAAAGACCTGTTGACAAAAGTTCTCTCTTGATTGACCAAGGGGCTTCGATGCAAAGATCTTGCAGCAGCTGCAGTGTTTTTGTGCCTTTCACGTTTGCATGCGTGACAACAGGCTGTAAATCTGTCACAGTCGTTTCAATTCATGACTTCCCTATCTCTAATCCCTGGACCCAAATTGGAGTGTGTCAACAAAGATTTGCTCATCAGGGACCTACAAATGTGTGTTGAATTTGAAATGACCACACGTGGCGTAACAGTGACTGTTTTGCAGCCTCAAAGGGAAGATGATGCCTCAAAAAGATAGTGGGAGATGATAAATCACTGCAACAGGCTAATGCAATGGACATGTGCGGTATTTGAGCTTGCAGACCTGTATGTGCGCATGCACCTAACTGTGTATTTATATATGCAGGTTGGGGTGCATTTCTGTGTGTGTGTGTGTGTGTGTGTGTGCGTGTGTGTGTGTGCGCGCACATGTTTGGGATAGATTGAGTCCTGTCACCATGTCGCTATGGAGATAAGAGCATGACAGCAAGGGAGAGAGAATGCCATCTTTTATATCAATCATACTGACTTCTAACTGCACCGCTGTGGGCATCGTTACATTAGGGCGTTAAGAAAGGGTATTAGGCTGGAATCAGAAAAAAAATCAATGCTGCGTGGTTTGTCAACAGCAGTCAGTTTGGTCTCACCTCGCTGTGTAATCTCTAAACTCCAGTGGCCACACAAATGTACCCATACACACACATACACGAACACAGAAACAGATGAGTGTGTGTCTCACCCATCTCCAAGTGCCTGAGTTCACACCCAGAAGGAGAGTTGGCCAAATGTTGTCTTGGCGCAAGGCTCTACATTTTTTAGCCTTTCTCTGATCAAATTTTCCATCTAATTTGTATTTTGCTGTGAATTCCTATCCTGACACTTCTCTTCTTTTACTGTCTCCACTCCTGTAATTTCTTCCTACTTTCCTGTCTCTCCCTATAGTTACTTCCAAGCGCCATCCAACCCAGAGCCAGAGTTACTCTAAACTGATGCAGCGTATCTGTGAGGAATTGAGAATTCAATTAGAGAAAATCAGACTTCTGAGTTTTAAGCCAGATATTTAATTATGGGAGTGAATTAAAGCTGTGTGGCCGCAGGGACGTAGCAGAGAGGTAATGTGACTTAGTAAACAATAAACAAGAACTAAATGAACTCAAAGTCAATGCCATGCTTCATTAGAAACATAAACCCCATGCTGATTTCCGCAACCTCTGAAAGATGCTTGAGAAAAATGTCAGACTCTACATATATCTCTACATATATATCTAAGTTATTAATCGCAAAGGTTTTACACCCACAGGCAGAGCTCAGGAATCACACGGCAGCTAGAAGAGAGAGATCGAAAGATAAAGCATGGCAGGATGGGTAGATAGTAAGATAGAAATCTAACCTCGACTTTGATCTGGCTCTGACCTTGTACGTCTGCTGTTTGTATACAGAAGAGCCATACACCTAAACAGACATTCTACCTAACCTGTGTTCCTTATTCTGACCTGGAAAATCATTTCCTTTTTATCAGATGTGACCTTAATTCACTTTTTTCTTTCCTGCTTTGCTCTTTCCCGCAATTTTATTATTTCAGACTGCTGTGCCAAAAGCAGAGGAAAAAGCAGAGGAAAACATTTTCTCAGTAGTGCACAAAACAAAAACAAAAATTTTTTTAAAGTCAAATAAAGTTCACAAAAGGTGGAATTCAATATTCTTCAGACTCCATGTGCCTCTTCTAGTTTTTATGCAAATTGAAAAAATACATACTTCTGATTTAATTTTATTCATGTAGCTACAGCAAAAATCGTTGAAGGCAGGTGCGTTGGAGAAGGACAATTAAGTTAAAAGTAATTCAAGAAAAACATTTCCCACACAATGAACAATTTATTTCTGCAGGGCTATGGTCATACACCTTTTCTCAAGCAAATTTTCATGTAGCTCCGAAAAGGAAGAAAAAAGGGTTGTTGACATCTGAAGACAAAGTGCATCAGAGCAGAGATAATGTTGCCACGGCGTCTCTGAAGATGTCATTTAATGTCAAAAAACTGCTTTAATGGCCGTGTCAGATATCAGACGACCACGCCGTCAAGCATAACTCATTTTTGAATCTGAGTCCAAGTAGGATATGACCAGGTTATCTTGTGTACATTTTCTGCATCCTCACATTCATGCACAGATGCTCATGTGCACACAGACACTTGCACACCTCCATTGAGTCAGTCAGCGAGCGTTCCATCATTGTCGGCTGTAGCCCAGTGTTCTTTGGTTGGTTGCAGGTTGATGGATGAGTCTCCCTTGAGCAGTTCTGTTAAAGTGCCGCTCTATGAGGCTGCAGCCACATGGGCCCTCACATTTGATGAGATCCCAATGGAAGCCAGTTGGTCCCTGTCATCACTCATCCCACATAGGCCTGGGATGCAACAGACAGCCATCGGAACATGGAGGTTGACACGCTGAGGAAGCCATTTTGGTGCAAAGAGAGGATATTGTGTGACTCATGTACAACTCTGTCCCACATGGGTGGGCGGCTGCACAGTTTGAGTGAGCGCAGGTGCTTCAAAGTACGTTATTCATGGGCTGATTCGAAACCCGAGACCCTCATCCAAGATTCAATCAATCAGCTTGACCACCTTTTCGTTTATACAACACGTGAATGTGAATGAGGACTATTACAGCTCTTCAAAAGCCAAAAGCCTTCTGTCACTTTGCCTTTCTTTCTCTCCACTTTTCTCCACTCTCCATATCATTCTCCTCTCTCACACATCCCCCTCCATTAGTATTTACATGTCAATGACTTCTGTGTAAGTGCCTCATCTCTCTTTTGTCTCCTATTTACATGTCAGTGACTTTCACTGCTTGATGGTGTTCCTCGGAAATGAAAGTAATTTGCTCTGTGACAGTCAGGTCATTTTAGCAGCTATTACTCTCAGCTATTCTTGTCGCTGAATACTGATGACAACACACTTTAGGGAACTGTGGAGAATTTTTCGCAAGCTCTTTTGTTTAGAACGCTGGTATGGCTGTTTCATGGTGGCAGTTCACTTCTACGAGTTTTGTTTGTTTGACATGGCCAACAATGATAAGTAACATTTTTTTGAAACACTTCCATTTATTCTTTATAAAAACACCAACGCTAAAATTTGCAATCATGGGTGCATTTTTGAAAGAACACAGAGAAATATTCCTCCGTAGGAGTGTTTTAGCATTTTGACGTTACACTGACTTGTAATGAGGACGTTTCTGTTCTTGCACTATGTAACGTGGGGAAACAGGGCAAGAAACATGAATGACACTTAATAGCAGCAGAAACTAGCTCAGAATTCACACTATGGAGGTCATAGCACAGGAGAAATGAAGGAGGTTAGAGAGAGAGAGAGTCTTATTTCCTACATACTTGTTGACATATTAGCATGGGCAAGATCTGCCCTGTATGATTGTTTATTTTCAAATATGCCAGCAGAATCTCAACAGTATGAATGAACAAATCATAAAATGTGGATTACAACCATCATGTCCATCTTTCAGCTGGATCCAGTTAGTTATGGATCTTAGATTATTAAAATAATCCATCAGTAACTTCTTTACTGATGCTGAATGAAATACAAGGAAAACAATTCCTTATTTTCATTCCTCCTGCTGGAACACACCTGGCTGTCTATGCCTCTGACTGGTAACCACAGTGTAGCATCAGGGATGAAACACTTAATAAACTGCACATGCCATTACATTTTCAGTAAATCCCCTGAGAAACTTGGTGCCCCAAAAAAGCAATGGCAGCATGAAATCATTGTCCTTCCCAAAGAGAGCCTGGAGTCCTCCGATGATGTGTGAACAAAGACTAATTTCCTGTAGACTGTGGCACACTGATTATTAAATCAAGGTTGCAGAAGTTATTTGAGGATTGCGGCTGACAAATCGCAAAAAGAACGAGCATGACACACACACATACATGCACTCTAGTTCTCTGTTGTGTTGTGTTTAGGATTTCCGTTAGCCATTAATGATTTATTCTTACAGGCAGAACAAGAGTGTGGCTGCTTATGATTAAAATATTGATGACGCTGTGTGAATAATGTATGGGGCTGATTTCTGGAATAAATAAAATACTCTTGACCCACTGTAGTGAAGGGTGAGGTACTGCTTTGATCAATGGGTGGGATTGTCACCTCACCAGGTTTCAGGTGGTGTGTGAAAGTTTGTAAGTACGAGACAGTGTGTGTGATACTTGTGTGTGACAAATCCTCACTTTTTCCTTGAGGTATGCATGTATGAGTGCGGGCTAATTTTAGCACTGACATGTTTATTCTTTTAACACCCACACTGCCCAGATTGTTGGAGAGTTGTCTGACAAAGTAGCAGTTGAGAATCCTGTCCAGCATTGTAGCTAAAACAACCTGGAGAATTTATAACCTATGTGGGCTGCTTCCAAATGTTTTTTACGCTGTTTCACCAGAGATAGCTGTTGGTGTAAGGAACCAAATTTTGAAGGCCGTCTGCATGTCAATACAGTGATTTCCAAAAAAAAAAAAAAAATTGCATTGATTGTTTTATCGTAAGAATCACTAAAAACGATCCTCTCGGTGTTTGACAGGGTTATGGGGTTAAGTTTGGATTAGGCCACTATGCTGATACTTACTAGCGCCAAAGAGGTAAAGGTTTCATTTGTGTTCTCCACGTGCACTTTAGTCACTGCAGATTCTGTCTTACAACTAGACTGCAGATTATACAGACTGCTTGTGCTAAATGAGGGAATCTGTGTTAGATAAACTCCTTCTTATAGTTCAGGCTGTGTAACCTATCCTCCGTTTTTTCTTCTTTGAAAGATTCAGAAGCCTTAAGATCATTTTTTCATCAGTTTGAATATTTACAGCCTCCTTGTCCTCCTTGCCTCTCCTTGTTTCCTTGCACTTAGTAAACTATCACATAGGCTATCCAGCTTTCCACTGCCCCCTCACAACTGCTCACCTTGTCCCCATTCCCCTCTCACAAATTAGTGGAGAAAATCTGATTGATTTTCATCGTTGCGTTTTATCGTCCTTGTCTGCAGAGTGTTTGAACACTTTTTTTTTATGGAACATTGAAAGTTGTGCAGATGAGTTTGAGAGGAATCTAGAGGCAAAGGAGAAAGTAATACATGCTAATGACTCATGAAGATGAGGCCCCAGAGGTACATGAGAGAGTTTGGGCGACAGGAAAAACATCCAGTGAAGTTGGTCATTTTCCATGAGTGAGCAAGTAACAGGTAGTTTTTATGACCTGAGCTAAATTTTCTGGATGGGGTTGATTCGTCCTTCATGGGTCCACATGGTCAAGAGGACAAGAGAGTGGGATGAGACAGCAGTGGGGAACAGATAGCATCTCTCTCCTCACGGGATGGCACGAGGAAGAGGGGATAGAGTGGTAAGCGCTGTGAGGAAATGGAAAGATGGAGGGATAAGGACAGGGGGTAGTCAGGAAGACAGGCTGTAGCGTGGGGGAGGAGGAAAGATTGAAAGATTTCAATTGGTGAGTGAAGGGGAACTGTGTGTGTGTGTGTGTGTGTGTGTGTGTGTGTGTATATATATATATATTTTTTTTTTTTTGAGGTAGGGAGAAAACATTTGACAAATAGGATTGTGAAGATGTGCTTATTCGGGATCTCTGATTGCATTTGTCAGGATTCAAATTTCACTTGATGCATATCATACACACTGCAATAATGTGCTCTCGCAACTGCCTTTTACAAAGCGTCTAGTTTTAGCGATCCAATTGGATTGTGAGCTGCATGGGGAATACCTGAGTTTAGATGGCAGGCATAGATGAAAAAGTGTAAAGGCTGTAAAGAGATTAGCAGAAATCCCCAAATCTATTGCCGATAGCACGGTGCTCTTAGTAACAAAAAAACACACCAAATGTCTGCAAAATCTGGAATTTTTTGCAGGGTCAAAACACACAAAAAATGTGTGTGAGGATGTGAGACTGTATGTGTGTCTTTGAATGATGAGGATGAGTCCCAAGCCACCAGCTAATGGTTTCCATAGATTTATCGGCAGCAGCGGCGGTACTTTGTTTTAGACTCATGAGACACGTTACAATTTGTTTCCAAGCTCTGGAAGCTAATTGGCCTTCAACGACCAGCGCTAATGTGACAGAGGGCCAATAGGCACTACTTCAGTGAAATGGCAACTGGTTTTTCATGCCTGATTCTCACCCATAGAAATTAGATATGCTTGACTATGACCACCTGTCAAATCATAACATTAAAACATTTGTTCAGGCAAAGGGCCTGTCTCCAACAGTAATGTTTTCATAATCAGCCGACTGGGAGGAGGTGTAAAGAGAGAGGTAGGAGCACTAATCAATAGGAGAGGGTGGGCTGGTGTCAAGGGGTGAATAAACAAACAAGCCATTATCTTGACATACCCACACCAGAAACATCTGCAGCTGCAAAACCAGAGACACGCTAAAACACACAAAACTTACTAATAATTTGTTAATATGCATGATTGAATTTAAGCTGCAACTTGCACTGCCTCATAGGCAACTTTTTAAATCAACACACATTTTGTTTAGTGTGTGAGTTTGTTTTGTTTTTTTTGTTGTTTTTTTTGCTTTTTTTTTTTGCCCCCCTCCTTGAACCGCCACCTTATCGTGGTGGAGGGGTTTGAGTACCCGAATGATCCTAGGGGCTATGTTGTCGGGGTTTTTATGCCCCTGGTAGGGTCTCCCAAGGCAAACAGGTCCTAGGAGACCTGAGGGGAGTGATTGGGAGGAACGGCCTCCCTGATCTGAACGAGCGGTGTTCTGTTGCTGGACTTCTCTGCTAGTCACAGTTTGTCCATAACGAACACCATGTTCGAGCATAAGTGTGTCCATAAGCACATATAGCACCAGGACACCCTAGGCCAGATGTCAATGATCGACTTTGTAGTCGTGTCATCTGGCCTCCGGCCGTATGTCTTGGACACTCGGGTGAAGGGGCTGAGCTGTCAACTGATCACCACCTGGTGGTAAGTTGGATCCACTGGCCACGGGCGAAACCGGACAGACTTGGCAGGCCCAAACGAACAGTGCGGGTCTGCCGGGAACGTCAGAGGGGTCTTCAACTCCCACCTCCGGGAGAACTTCGACCAGCTCCCGAGGGAGCCTGGGGACATTGAGTCTGAGTGGACCATGTTCTCTGCTTCCGTTGATGCAGCCGCTCTGAGCTGTGGTCGCAAGGTCTCTGGTGCCTGTCTTGGCGGCAACCCACGCGGTTGGGATGAGAATCAGCACCTCCAAGTCCGAGGCCATGGTTCTCGACCAGAAAAAGGTGGCTTGCCCCCTCCGGGTTGGAGGAGAGTCCTTGCCTCAAGTGGAGGAGTTTAAGGATCTTGGGGTCTTGTTCACGAGTGAGGAAAGAAGGGAGTGTGAGATTGACAGGCGGATCGGTGCAGCGGCCGCAGTAATGCGGTCTCTCTACCGGTCCGTTGTGGTGAAGAAGGATCGATCTACCGGTCAATCTACGTTCCTACCCTCACCTATGGTCATGAACTCTGGATCATGACGAAAGAATAAGATCTGGGATACAAGCGGCTGAAATGAGTTTCCTCCGCAGGGTGGCGGGGCGCTCCCTTAGAGATAGGGTGAGGAGCTCTGTCACCTGGGAGGAGCTCAGAGTAGAGCCGCTGCTCCTCCACGTCGAGAGGAGCCAGCTGAGGTGGCTCGGGCATCTGTAGCGGATGCCCTCTGTATGCCTTACGAGGAAGGTGTTCCAGGCATGCCCCACCGTGAGGAGACCCCGGGGAAGACGCAGGAAACGCTGGAGTGACTATGTCGCTCGGCTGGCTTGGGAAAGCTTTGGGGTCCTCCCGGAAGAGCTGGAGGAGGTGGCCAAGGAGAGGGAAGTCTGGGTGTCCCTGCTTGGGCTGCTGTCCCTGCTTGGGCTGCTGCTCCGAATGAAGCGGAAGATGATGGATGGATGGATGTATGTTTTTTTTTGCCCTTCACAGCCATAAGTAAAGGGGGAGCAGAGGAGCGAGTATGGCTGGTGTAAACACCAATATTACTGTACTGATCAACCCCTCATATCTGGTGGCAGTTAAATGTCCCACAGGCATGATTCTTTTTGTGTGAGAGTGTCAAAGTGAGCGGTTGTGTATGTGTGGGCTTTATTGCTCTCTCGTGTGTTTGCATATGTGCGTTCAAGTTTGTTCTGAGCAGAGGTTGTGACTGAGTGAGAGAAAAGAAGCTCTATTGATTTTAGTGTACATGTATGTGTCAATCCATCCTACTTCTTGCCCCGTCACAATCATTAGGTCTAAACAAAGCATGTAATTTGCTGTTGTCTTTTTCTGGATGCCAGCACTTCTGGGAGAGAGGTTTGTGCAGCTTAGAAAACGTGTGTATATATTGTAAGTTTTGCCACAGAGGGATTTTGTGTCTTCCTAAAATAAGAAGAAAAGTATGTTGAGTTTTAAAAGATTTAGGCATGCATCCGTTGCCTGGTCACGATACAACAGCACATGCATGCACATACAAATATTTATCATCTCCAGAAGCCGTGTACAAAGTGTAAAACATGCCCCAGTTCCTTTGCCAAACTTAATCCCGACTGCTGAGTATGACATGACTGACTGGTGCATTCTGAGCCCAGATCAGTGTGCAGCTGTCTATCTGCACATCTGTCTGTCTCTCCTCCTCTTGGCTTTTTAGAGTAGAACAGACAGCTACACAAAGGCAATCTCTGTTTCTCAGTGTGCATGGTGAGATAAACAGATAAATGATTAGTTGAAATAGAGGAGTGGGAGTCTTAGTGTCATCATTATG
>CAAKHB010004639.1:0-12893 GCA_901007665.1 Aeoliscus strigatus
ACAGCAACATGGCTGTTCTCAACTTTCAACAGGAACTGATCGTTTTCCCCTTCTCCTAGCTTCTTCTTCACACCAGGTAGGGGAACTGTGTGACACTTCTCAGCTTTCAAGAACCGTTCCACGTTTTCTAATAGTCATTACCCCATTATTATCCAATTATTCCGAATGTAGCAATACCAATAGTATTAACACATTAAAATAATTTGCACCAGATCTCACATCACTTATTTGCATTTGTTTTCCCCTGGCAGTCAGATGGAAAAAAACAGCCAAAGAACTCATGCGACAATATGTACACCATTTAACAGTATGTAAATAATATTTAGTCCATCAGCGTTTGAAGAATCGCTCAGTGTAGAGCAATAAAATCCAAATGAGATGTCTGTAGGCACTTGAGCCCAAACATGAGATATATCTATAAACTGTTGTAATGTTTGTGGCTACTCTACGGACTTCCTCTTGTTAGACAGAAGATTAACCGTCCTTTGTGTTTGTGAGCTGTGGAGGAAAAGGCCAGAGGATGAAGCTGTGAGGTGATTAAGGAGCTCAAACATCAGCCAGCAAAAAAGGAAATTAGATTTTTTAAAATCCTGCACTGATGATAATCCCTTTCCTTTGGATGTTGTACTTTTGGTTTGTTGAGTAAGTGACCAGTTGCTGAGCAGGTTGTTATACAGTAACACAAATGTTGGAAGATGTCGGTTTTGAATCAGATGGACACAGTTGAGGCCCGAAAGTTTGTGACACTGGCTAAGGAAATGAACTGCATAGAACTTGTTAAATCTCTGGGGGGGCAGTTTGTTTACAAAGAGAATAAAATAACACACTAACCTCAAATCAAGGCATGAGAAGGTAAATGGGAAAAGGCATTGCATCATTATGTGCAACATTTTCATTATTACCTGAAGGTGTGTACTGTAATGATCTCATCGGATATCTCACAGTATATCTCACCCGTATACGCTTCAAAATATGTTATAAGTTGATAGCCAGATCTGGCAAGAATTATTTATGCAGGAGTCAAAGCAACTGGTGTTAATTAGCTTGAATGATTAAATCCTGTGCTTCATTTCTGTTTTATCTGTTTGAAATACACGGCGGAACAGCACAACAAAGGAAATTGCCCCCATGTAAGGTGAAGACGGAGACGTAATTGATTTCGAGGACTTTGAAGCCCCTGGGAGTTTACTGAAGTTAGCTGATGGTCTTCTTAGGGGAATACTTCAAAAGCATCATTTGTGAAGGAAGCAGGATGGGTTGGAAACGTATTCAGTGACAAGGAGCTCCTCCTCCACGGGGGCAGCATCGTCACTGGGGGGGTCAGGTTCTCAACAGACGCAGATGCTGCTCACTGAAGAATGGTTCATGTATGTGCAGGATGTGTATGACGTCAGTTTCAGAGCTAAACAAACAAATTCCAGTCCAGAAGAAGCAGCTAATTGAGAACAAATGTGAAGAATTATCAGTTAAAATCAGAGAATGATGTTACACAGAGCTCAGCAGTGAAAAGCAGGCACACAAGGGATTATTTTAACATTTCCTTTCTTCTGGGCGTGGAAGTAACTGAAGAGGAGGCTTTTTATAGCTCGGACTGTCACTCTGAGTCTTGCAGCGACTTTGACTTCCTGTCACTGCAGCTCTGTGTCATGTGCAATATGCTGAGTGCAGGTCAGAAGGCTGGCTGCAGTGCAGCCGACGGTTGACTGTCAACTCAATGTTTTTGGCTCGTTGTCGACAGACCTGCTGTGACCCACCTCCCACACCTCTGATAAACGATACCAATGAGGCGTTACTGTCAAAGTCCTGTACATATCTCCAGCAGTGGAACGGACCCAGAAGGTCAAAGGGTCAGACTGCACAGCAGTGTGAACTAGATGACACCTTTGTTAGTTTCACTCAAAGTTGGTCCAGACAAGAGTGCCAGCTAAAACATAAATGTAGATGTAAAATGCATGAATGCACAATCAAAGATAAGTGACTTTAACCCTTTAACGCCAACGGTATCCCTGGCGCTACAGTCACTCAAGCATACTTTGGAGTACCGTAATTACGTGACTATATCAGAATATGTCACTTCCTGAAAGCTGAGAAGTGTCACTCGGTTCCCCTACGTGTGAAGAAGGAGCTTGGAGAAGGAGAAAAGGTCAATTGGTTCCTAAAAACATCCATGTTGCTGTCATTACGTTAATCCCATTCGCTCTGTTGAGTCCTTACCGTAATGACAGCAACTTGGCTGTGAACTTCTCAGCTTTCAGGAACAGTTCGACATTTTCTGAGCACAAATAGTTGTGTAATTACAGTACTCCAAAGTATGCTAGTGCCAACGTATCAACAGCGATACCATCGGTCAGAGAAGTCAGAGAGCAGGACACAGACTCAGGAACCATCTGTCCAGATTGGATTTGGGAATACTGCTAAATCACTACTGCTCTAATGAACAGAGGAGCTGATAAGAACGTGTGGAAACACACAGATAAACACGTGCGTGTCTCTGCCTTCAGTTGACCTACATAGGTTATTTCCTCACTGATGAATGACACATAATCCAGAGGAATGTAACAGAGTGGCTTTGAGAAGCTAGGAAGCTGATGTTTGGACCGTGCTTCCTGCCAGTGCCCCCCTCCTCACCTCTGCGCCTCTGTTGTCTGTCCCTCCACAGAAGCGAGACAGTGCTGCATCAGTTTTGTTGCCCCGCCCCCGAGCATCCAGAAGCCGACACCGGCGGCTCGTCCAGGTAAGACTCGCTGATGTACAGCAGATTCTGTGTGTTGGCTCAGGTGCCGTTTGCCTTCTGTGTGTGAGTGCATGTGTTCACACGCAGTCATGGAGGTTATCGTGCAAATATTGCACGTCAACGTAAAATACTCCAGAACAAAACCTCCTGGCACGTCAAGCGTCATGTGTTGAATGTCGCCCTGAGGAAAGGCAGAGAACAGAGCAAAATATTGCCAATTACACGAGTGCCCATGGCAACGCAGCAGTGACGCAGTGACAGTCACTACCATAGTAACTGGAGAATTGAAATGTTGATGTCACGTTCCCGTCTGTTCCTGCGCTGGCAGCTGGTCTGTATGTGTTTGCTGTTGTAAATGATGATGTCTTGTTTGAACTTGAAGAAAAAAGATTCACCTGCTGGAATGTGTCGTCTTCTGAGCCTCTGCGTCAGAGCCACAGTCTCTGTCTCTGGCATGCGTCCACACTTATTTCTACTCTTTATTTATCTGCACCCACGCCACCCCATCACGTGCCTTTTTATAACACCGCCATCTGTCTCTTCCACACGTAGCCGTGATGGGATGATCCCGGAGCACGCTGGACGACCAGCTGAGATCCACATAGCATTAAAACGCTCTTATTGTCACATGACCTGTGTGTTCAGTGTTTCTATCTGTCCACGATGCAGGCGGAAACTATGTGTGTGAGCGTGTGTTCGTGAGCGCTATAGTGCATACATCATTACGGAGGCTTTTTGCTGTCCAGATGCATTAATAGCTCAACTCCTGCTTTTAAATCCCCTGCTGTATTCTAATGTACTCTAATGTATTCTGATGCTGCTCTGTGTTTTAATAGCGCTTTTGAAAGAGACGGCCTCAAGCATGAACACGTGCTTTCCATATCTTCCTGTTTCCTCTCCCTGTCTTTCCATCCTGTCATCTCTCTCTCTCTCTTTCAATCTATTTGCTCTAACCTTCCCAGCTCATCTCATTTAAAGATATGCTGAGCTCCTCTGGCCCTGTCTCTGACTTTTGACTGAACACATTTACTTCCCTGCACAGCCATCAAAGAAATCAAGGAATGATGCATTCATTATTTCACCATCAGATTTTTATTCCCCCAGTAGCCCTGATTTCATTTGTATGAGAAAATATAAATAATTTTATTTATTTGAATATTATATATATATATATATATAATATTTTGCTTCCAGCTGTTTCTGTATGAAAAACGTGATTGTTTATGAACAAATATCTACAGAGGATGATTCTCTTTTTCCTCCACATTTAACACGAGTCATGTTTGACTTGTCTCACGGTGTCTTGCAGCACTCACAGTGCTTTTGAACTCTCATATAACTCACTGACTTATCCTCCTCATGCTCTAATCCTTGCCTCAGAACGCAAAAACTGCATACAATCGCCAGTTTTATTTCCATGCAGAAGCCCCAGAACAAAACTTTCCATTCCAGCCATCACTGACATCCAACAGATATATTTGCTTTGGTAAAAGCTTTTCAGGGCTCATGCAGACAGTCAGAAGTAGCGTTCATGGACAACTGGTCTGTGCTCCAGAGAGAGTTGATTCTGACGTGGATGAACTTTCAGCCTTTGCTTCATCACGCTTGACTCTCCATTGTCTGAATGAGTTGCTTTACTCTCAGACACGTTCATCGGTCGTCTGGAGCACACTGATTGATTACAATGATCACGTATTGATTGACAGCTCCAGTAGTGACATGGCACTAATGAAGATTTCTCCAGCAAATTAACTTAAATGGGGAAAATATCTGCTCTGTAAACGGTGTGAGAACCTTAGGCTCCTTTGCACGTAACATGCAACACGTAACATGTAACACGCAGCGTAGGACGTAGGACAGAATGTAGATAACATGTAGGATGTGTCTCTTTTCTCTTGTATTTTCACACAAGAGTATTTATTATTGATTCATTGTCCCGGTTCAGCAAAGAGTTTATCTTTCCTTTCTATAAATGATCAATATTGTTCATTATTTTAGATCAAATATTTGCAGTTTTAGTTTCCGTCAATATGATAAACGAATTGAAACAGGTGCGTTATCTGGACCTTTAGTCGCAAATGTTATCAGCAGAAGGATTTTTACAGGCGGACATGTGAAGGTGTTTTGTGACCTTGGATGTGAATGGATTATTCACATTTCAAAAGATTTAGTGAACGAGAAGGAGAATTTCACACAATTTCACCGTCCTGACCCCTGTAACCTGTAGAGGAGCCACAAATCTGCTCAAATAGACTTGGACACGTTGACTGTTCTCCACTTTGCCTGCTCCTTCCCTCATAAAATGCTTCACACTCAACATAGTTGATGACCTGCCGCAGCAATTACGGCAGATGTTTAAGGTCAGGAAGGAGGACTGATAGCCTTCTGCTCTTTTTTCTGTGGCAGTGGACCAATGCTGAGTCTGGAGGATGGAACGTCCTCTGGTGAGCAGGCGGGGACAAAGAGGGAGGGACCCAGCGATTATGAGATCACCCTGGAGAATAAGAACAAACAGGTCAGTCTCTAGCTGTGAGGTGTCACGACGAGTCTGTAAGCATGTGGTGAACGATGGCTCCTTCACCTCCGTCAGTACGTGTGGATGTTACCACTTTGAAATTCAAGTCTATTTCTGAAAAAGAGCATCAGTGTCTCCACTGCCACAGCGACAGGCATGGTTGCCATGGTAACAACTATTAACTTCTGGCAAGTGGAGATGTTTCTCATGGTAAACTCCTCAATGGTCTGCTGTTACTATTTTGACTGCTGCTGCATTACACACACACACACAAACACACACACACACACACACAGTCAGGCAGTCCTCTGTCTCTTCTTTCCACCTTTATTTGCTGAAAGCTTCTGGAGGACACAAAGATTTTGGATGAGTAGGTGTTTGCATTTCATCATTCCATCAGCAGCCTTTGTCACAGATGTCCATCCTCCTCATCATGGTCCATCAGACACTCAGTTTGGCTTTAAAAAACAAAATGTTGTCTGGTTTTAAAGCAGCTGAGAAGCTGATCAGTGAGGAGAACACTTCTGAGACAAAATTGTTTGATCTTCAGCAGACATGGGCACAAAATGACAAAATGACGTTTGTCTGCTTTTTGATGAATAAATATGTTTTAGTGTGACTGTTTGTCTTCTGCAGTAGTTTGAGAACCTCGTAAATGTGTTTGAGGTGTGAACCCCCCCACTCTGCCCCCAGATAGAAGAGCTAGAGCAGAAGTACGGAGGCCATCTCATAGCAAGGAGGGCTGCTCGTCGCATTCAGACGGCTTTCCGTCAGTATCAGCTCAGCAAGAACTTCCAGAAGATCCGCAACTCCCTGTCAGAGAGCAAGCTGCCCCGACGGATCTCCCTGCGCCAGCCGAGCCCCACAGGCCGAACCCGCAACGCCACCCAGAGACATAGTTACACTCTTCATCCAGGAGGGGGCCAGATACCGCTGCGCTCCAAAACTCCCCCTCCACCTCCTTGCCGCTCTACCTCTCTGCCCCCGTCACCTGCATCTGCTCCAGCAGCTGCATCTTCTGCTGCCCCAAGTCCAGGTCCAACCCAAAGCCCAGGACCTTCACTGACACAGCTGGAGGACTGCTTCTCTGAACAAGTGAGTGCTGCTGTTGGTGTGGAACAGATCCAAAGCCTGAATGTTCATGGCAGCTCGCCATAAAGGTTCAATCATCACAGGAGGTGTCAGGTAATGCTGCAATAAATCTAGTGAGCCCCGACAGACGACACATAACACACTTTTAAAAAGACGTCCTGCTGTCAGAATGCTCAGCTGCTGAACTGTGACTTATGTTTCAGTTTCCCCTATTAGAAGAAACTAAAAACAATGGACTAAACGATAAAGATCTAGTTGTGATAATTATCCGCGTCCTGATGCATACTGCACTATTTCACTCCTTTTTCCATCCTTCCAGCTGCACTCGTTGGCCCAGTCCATTGATGAGGCCCTTCGTGGTTGGAGCTTGTCAGAGGGTGGTGATGGGAAGGGGCTGCTGATGGACCCCGGGGCCCTTCGTGCAGCTGCTGAAAGCGCTTGTCTGCCCCGCAGTGCCAGTTCGCTGCTCATGGCCTTTAGGGATGTCACAGTCCACATTGACAGCAATAGTTCATACACCATCTCCTCTGCTACCACCACAACCACCACCACCACCAGAGGAGAGCCAGCCAGCAGGAAGACCTCTGTGAGTGGGATGGCTGGAGGAGGCCGTGGGTCGTCACTGGACGAGCCCGAGTTCCCTGCACCTCCACCCAGTGAGGAGCTTGAAATGGTCGATCCTGGGTCCAGGAGGGGTTCCGCAGTGACAGCTCTGGGAGAAGGAGGGCTGGAGGGGGAGAATATCTCCGACAGACTGGGGTCCACCTCCACCTCTACCTCCACTTCCATCTCCACCTCCGTCCAGTCGAACCAGCAGCCAGCCCAGATTTACACCCAGTACCAGCAGTACCACTACACTCATCCTCAGCAGATCCCAGGAGGGCCGAGCCCGGAGGCCCTGCAGGCCCTGGTGGTCTCGTTGCCGCGGGACCGCTGCCAGGATCCAACTTCCTGCCGTTCACCAACGCTGTCCACAGACACACACCGCAAACGCCTCTACCGTATAGGACTCAACCTCTTCAATGTGTGAGTGGGCCGACACACACACACACACACACACACACACACACACAGCAGCTGCTTGTTAATGTTGGAGATAGTTTGGAGGAACCATCGGTTTATGTCATGACGTCAGAGGAAAGTGTGTGAACACACAGCTTAAGACGAGAGGCAGCTGAGCCGGGCGTGAAACGTGTGAAAGCCTCTCAGTGGAATCCGCCTGCACTGACTACTAGTTAATGCAAATTACCGTTAATGAAGTCATGTGCATCAGTGACAGCAGAGGTCCAGCGTTAACAGCTTTTGCACATGAGTGCACTTTTTCTTTCCTCATTTCTCGACGTGCTATCCAATCTATTACACATGCACTTTGGGCCGTGCACACACACATTAACTGCGTTTTTCTTAAATGCACCGTTAAAAATTGAATTCCACTCACCCGTCCGCTCCAACACGCAGAAATATCATGTGGTGTCTTATTTTTTCCTGATTTTGTGCTTTCTGCTCCTGCGGGCAGGAACCCAGAGAGAGGCATTCACTTCCTGATCACACGTGGTTTCGTCCCGGACACGGCCATCGGCGTGGCTCACTTCCTGCTGCAGAGGAAAGGCCTGAGCAGACAGATGATCGGAGAGTTTCTGGGAAACAGCAAGCTGCAATTCAACAGAGATGTGCTTGAGTAAGTCCTCCTCATGCACATACACGTCACGGACACGTCCTGAATCAAATGTTCTCATCCGATTTTAATTCATCATATCACTGAGTGTTCCAAGGCGTCTGCATTAGTGCAAAGAGTTTGTGCGGTTCTGCAACAACAGTTATTAATAATTTGTAAACATTTTCTAATTTTGCAACATTTATAAAGATTTTGTTGAAGTTTTATTTAATACATGAATAAATCATCCAGTAATGCATTATGGAGTTGCTATAAATCATTAAAGGGGCATTCCAGCATTTCAACATTTTCCTCACATAACATTTCGTGAATCAAAAAGCTCAAGCTGAAATTTGAACAAGAGAACGGTCAAAGTCAAAGAAACGAACCTGGAGCCTGCGCTTCCCATCGTGCAACAGTGTTAACTCATTCCCTAAATTTGTCCTTACAAACTCCACCTGCACCTTGTGAAGGCTCTTGTGAGCACCTCAGTAATGTCACTGTGACATCATCGGCAACATCCTCCAGAGCCGACTCATGAATTGTACAAGACCTTCTTCTTCAGTTGAGTAGTATTTCTTGACTTTCCGATTACAAAATAGACTCGTTGCATTTCAAACACTTTTCTCCCTCTAGGTTTTCTGAGTAGTGAAATGTTTGTCTGTACCACACACTCCTCTTCGGGAGACTGAAACTGCCTCATTGTAGATATTTCCACCGTTCTGAGCGTCTCTGGGGCCTCTTGTCTGGTCTTTGTCCGAACCTCACGAGCTCTTGTCATCCTCCACTTGGACTATTGTCATGTTCCTCTGGGCCATCAGACCTCCACCACTCCTGGTGTGCAATCACTTCTTGGCTCACCAGTCTTCAAGGTCAAGACTACTACCTCACCTAGAATCAGTTTTCAGATAACCAAGAGCTGGAGACAAGTTTCTTTATCCATGATGTAATAGGTTAAAAAAAACAACAATAACAAAAAAAACAGACTTTGTAAATAAGGATGGATGAGAACATCTCCACCTACTTTTGTGTGACGATACGCACACATGAAAACACACTGTTACTTCCCTCCTGTCTCATGTCCATCCGCTGACAGACAGAGATCCAGGATCCAGAGGCTTTCTGCTGAGGTTGGTGCAGAGACTGAAGAAATAGGTCACTGCACTGAACACACACACTCACACACTAATTTCCTCTTTCATAGACACACACACACGACTGCACGTAGCCTACACATGAATATCCCTGCTCAATCTTGACTACGTACTTCCATTGCTGCGTCATTTGCTTTCATGTACCTCTCTCTTGCCCTCGCGCTCTTTGCATTTCATTATTTCATCCTCTCATCCCTCTCTTTCCTTCCCTCTCATCTCCCATGGTCATCAGTCTCTTTCTTCTCCATTGATGTATGACAAAGTGTGTGTGCATGTTGTGTGTGTTCCAGGTCAGTGCGTCCGTAGTGTGAGTGTGAGAGGGAGGTTTGCCATCAGCACTCAGTTTGTCCGACACTTACTCACCTCTTCGCTGTGAAACACTGTGAACTCATTCGTCTTTCCTTCCTTTCTCCCTCCCTTCCTGTCTGTTTCGTTACAGTTGTGTCGTGGACGAGATGGATTTCTCAGGCATGGAGCTCGACGAAGCCCTTAGAAAGTTCCAAGCTCACGTCCGTGTCCAGGGAGAAGCACAGAAAGTGGAGAGACTCATCGAAGCCTTTAGGTGAGACTGTCAACTTGTGACAGGCTCTGGCTCCGCTCGACGAGTGCAGGGCTTGTGAGGGCACCCTGAGCCCAACAGTTTGCCTGTGGCCACCTGTGCAAAGCTCACACACCCAGCCTATATCTAATCCAAAAAAATTAAAAAAAAGAACTTTGATCTCATCTCACAGCCTGTGCGTAGCAGACACATACCAGACAACCTATTAGTATGTGTAGCATGTTTCGTCGTTGTGTGTAAGCGGTTGTGCCGGCTCACTGTGACAGGCTGTGATGACACCAAAGCCCCGTATCATTAGCAAATTACACTGATTGCCCGTAACCTTTGACTAAACTCAGCAGTGTTTGATTGCCAGTCAGTCATAACGGAGAACGTCGCTGCAGGCAATCAGTTCACATCCCATCAGGACCGAAATAGATGCTCCATTTCACAGCTTTCTCCTCTGAATGACAAATTTCTGGACAAATCTTGTGAGCCAACCCAACCACTAATGAAAATGTTTAAGTGCATGTTTGGGACTCATGAAGTTTTGTCAGTGCTGACTCCCACATTCCACTCACTGAAATTCAGGGGCACATTTGCTGAAGACGGCTTGTTTTAATACCATGAGGACCGAACGTGGTTAGCTCACTTCCTCTGCCTGCTTGTGGTCCGTATCTGTCTCTGCCTCCAGCGAACTGCTCGGTGTTTACGCTGCTATTTCCTATTTTACCTCCAAATTTTATCAGGCTGCTATTATGGATGGAAGTGACCAGACAAATAGAATCTGTAATTGTTGAATCATTCCGGCTGCAAACGTCCTTGAAATGTCCAGGAGTTATCTACCGTTTGCCCACCGGACAGAGGGAGTCCTGTCATTGTTCTGTGCTTCAGTGTCGTCGGCTGCATTGTTGTGTGTTTAATCTTCCACTCGTGATGGGCTGAACTGTGGCTCGGGCCCGCAGGATTACCAACAATGTCACCAGCAGAGACGTGACTTGAGCCACTGCCCCTTTGAACTCATAAAGCTGGATGTCCTTTTCTGTTGCAAAGATTGCAGCTCTAATTTGATGTCCAGGCTGTGTCACTCAAGTGGATTGCACATTGTTATCAACTCATTTCTTCAGACAGAACTGGGCCTTTGTTTGGAGCTGATAAGTGAGAGTTGTGCTTAGAGGATAATGTTTGCCTTGTCTCTTCATTTTCTCATTGTTGACAAATCTCTCGGAGAAACTGTTTCAGTCGTCTTTGGACACAGATACATGACACTTACGTCTGATGCTTGACTTTACTGGTTGAACATAAGAAGTAAGAAAGTCCTAAAAGGAGACACACTGTGCTCATTTACATCTCAGAAGGTTATTTCTGTAAATGGACGTATGCCACACACAAAAAAGGGAAAGAAAACGCATCATGCCAGGTAGTGCCAAATGTAGTTCACGCACCACCAGTGAGTGATGGCAAGAGTAAAAACAGCTGTTTGTTTGAGTCTGATCTTAACACTAACTAATCAAGTGTCTGTCGTGCCCAAACCACCAACGGTCTTTGTGGCCAAACCTTACGTTGACATCATAATAAGACAGCATGTCTGCTGCGTGTGTGTTTGCTCCGTCAGTTCATCCACTGTCTGCAGCAAACAGCTTCAGCTCCTGCTGAGGGGCAGCGACCCTGCACCAAGTGGGTTCTGTTTGTTCACCTGCCCCTCCCAACCACACATGCTGATCCTCAGTGTACCTGGGATCTGCTGGAGCTACAGACCCTACTCACCATGTGGAAAGTGGCTGCTCTCTGTGCAGCATCGTGATGTGTGTGTGGCAGGATCGTAGCTCTGTTCTTCTCAGCCTGTCATCGTAGGACACTGATTCTGATTCAGTCTGTTCTCGCCCCAATCCAGAAGTGAGGGGGAGAAAAGGAGCAATCACAACGCTCCCCCCCCCCGTTGCCTCTGATTCGAGGGCCAATCAGAACACCCACCGCTGTCACCACTTGATCACACCACAGTCACTCATACACACGGCGCCCCGGGTGCAGACTGCAGATGCACCATCAATCGGAGATGACGCTCTGCTGCAGGAGCTGGGTATGGGTCAGATAAAGGGCTGACTTCATCAGGACAGTCAGACATCTGATGCCGTGTGTTACATAACAGTTGTTATGTCATCTGTTAGAAGCTTGTTGTGCTCTCGTCGTGAGTCGTTCTTTTCTACAAACCGGTTCTGGTGCCAGCTGGCGTGCAGCTTCGTGAAGACATGAGATTGGGGAGAGCAGTTGTTTAAATAGACTGGTGACATAAGATGGAGATCCACGCTTGAAGGTGTGAATGACGCCTACAAACACACACACACACACACACACACACACACACACTGCTTTATTTACTAACCTTTTACTAACCGTTTACTCAGTATAGAAACATGCACAATGTGTGCGCAAATATGTGTGCGACACGTAGCTGCGCACGCACTCACACGCAATTGCCTTGTGTTAAGTCTTTGATGAATTTACCACAGAATTACATCAAGTTGGCACATCAGGAGGTTCTTTTGTGCCTCTGTGTGTGTGTGTGTGTAGGTATGCGCATGTGGATATTGTGTGATCAAGCAGGATGGATTCTGCTTGAAGCAAAGCCACGTCCTCTGAGCTGGGCTGTGGTCCACTGGTACAACGTGTGTCCTCTGGTCTCAGATCTTCTGTGGGGCCTGAGAGTGGCTCTCGGCTGGTCAGGTCTCAGATGTGGCCACTTGCTTGCATATGATCTGACAAGTACACAGTCCTCTGGAGCAAAGCAGCCCTGTCCATGTCGGCACCCTGGTTGGCTGCAGAGATAAAAGCCTCCCACCACTGAAGGGCCCACTTCGGGTTAGTGTGAGTGACAGATGAAAAAAGGAAGATGGAGGGAAGGAGCTGTGTGTGTGTGTGTGTGTGTGTGTGTGTGTGTGTGTGTGTGTGTGTGTGTGTGTGTGTGTGTGTGTGTGTGTGTGTGTGTGTGTGTGTGTGTGTGTGTGTGTGTGTGTGTGTGTGTGTGTGTGTGTGTGTGTGTGTGTGTCTGTGTGTCTGTGTGTGTGTGTGTGTGTGTGTGTGTGTGTCTGTGTGTGTGTGTGTGTGTGTGTGTGTGTGTGTGTCTGTGTGTGTGTTTGTGTGTGTGTGTGTGTATATATACACACACACACACAGACACACACACACACACACACACACACACACAG
>CAAKHB010004641.1:0-15535 GCA_901007665.1 Aeoliscus strigatus
GCCGAGAAGTGATGGGGAAAAGAAAGGAGTTTCTCCCTCTGAAGAAGAAACTCGAAGATCTCGGCGCAAACCCGAAGCTGTTCTATCCTGCAAAGCTTCTCATCACTTGGAAGGGGGAGAAGAAGGTGCTCCGCAACATCAATATACTGTATATGGCCCTAACAAGGAGGAGCCCAATTTCTTCCATGAAATCAATAGAAGATCAGGAAATCTGGAAGGACATGTCATTGTCGTGGGTGACTGGAACCAGGTTTGGGATGGGATAATTGATAAAAGCAAAACAGATGGGAAAACATCGTATAGAGATAGAGCAGCAATCCACATGCTGGCAGAGGATTTGAGGCTGGTGGATATATGGAGACTGGTGAACCCACGTAAAAGAGAATATACATTCTACTCCCACCGCCACAAATCGCATTCACAGATTGACTTCCTTTTAATATCTGACACTCTAGTAGACTCAGTGGTTGATTGTGTGATAGGCGCCATCGCACTTACTGACCACGGGGCCGTAGAATTGCACATAGACCTGAAAGTAGACAAGGCCAAGAAGGGAAGATGGAGAATGAACACGATGTTACTACAGAATGAACCTTTTAGTACTAGGTTAGCGGAAGAACTTCAAGCTTTTTTTGATATCAATACGGGATCTACAGACAAACTATCCTCTGTATGGGAGGCCTCCAAAGTTTTTGTACGAGGGAAGTTCATTGCTTACTCATCAAAAATTAAAAAAATTATAGCTAGAACAAAAGCTGCAACTTTTCCAAATAGCCTCCTCAAGAATACTTCCAGCATCCAACCCGTGTTCTGCCACCTCAACCAACCACTGAACGCAGTAGGCTCCCCATGAGTCCTAGCCATGTTTTACAGAGCCACAGTTGCCACTCTCGATGGAAGCAGCCATTCTGACGTATGCTCCGGACCACCAGTATGACACTCTGCTTGGATAACATGGTATAAAGTTGCCCAGAGACTTGGAACATGGAAGGCTGTAGGCGACTTTCCCAGTATAAAGGTGAACCCTGTGCTGACCCGGTTGGGCCGCAAACGATTTGCTGCGTTTTAATTCCTGATACTTGGTTTCCTGTGCCTGAGGCTCACAAAACCTGATACACCATGCTTAGTTACTGAGAACTAATTGTTGTGCCACCCCCTTCTTCTGAAAGCCCAGAGATTTCGTGGAGCATCAGTTGCCATTAAATCAGCCCCACATGCCTGTTTCTCAACAACAGAGTGGACAAAACAGGGGAAGGACAGGCTACGCATGGCAAAACCTCTGTCAGAATAGTTATCCTTTGGATTGAGCCACAGAAACACAGCTAATTTGTCACATGACTTGAGAAATGTCAGGTGTAGCATTCATGGCCCCTGGTGACCTGGCACCAAAGCAACACAAAATAAGACATTGTGTAACTGACATGCAAATGTCAGTGTGTCTACGCAATTTGGAAATGTTTTATTTCAATTATCAGAGAATACCTATGTTGCTGGTTCGACACTCTCTAACAAACAAATGAAATGGCAACATGGAAGTATGTTCGCACCTGACATCAGCCATGTTCACAGCGGTCTACGTGTCCTTACCCTTGGCCTCATGACACGAGACCTAATAAAAACAAACTTCTACCTCTACCACATCAAAGCAGGCTTGACCTGCTGTGGCCCTGATCCCTCCCCAGTTTCCCTGTGTCACTTTCAAACAAAGCTACAAAAGGGCAATTTAATAACGAGATGGTCGGCAAATGTCTCCCATCCAGACTCAAGTTGCGCAGCAATCGAGCCAGTGACCCATATCTGCTGTGAAACCAGACCTCTGCTTTGTGTCACAGAGCTAGACAATGGACCAACTCAGGGATCGCTGGAGGAATGGCTAAACCAAAGAAGGCCATAAAGAAACTAAAAAAACAGGGACCAAATAGGCACTGGTTACCGTCGTTACTGTCCTTTGATGAATTATATCGGCATCTCATAAAACAGAGGTGTAAATTTGTCATTTCCTAATGACAATTGGGCAGAATGGAAGCAAAGGGGCACTGAGAATGTGCTCAGTTATAATATCCTAATTTGAGAACAAATTCCATAATGCTTTAAAGAATTCAGTTGTCACACGTGTTTGCCAACCTTTATGTCACAATACCTGAATAAGGGTTGTGAGATCCAAGAAACAAAATAATGGGACTCACAGGAATACAGAGTTGAATCTGAATGTGGAAGCTGGGCTTGGCGGTGCTTGGATTATATTGATGGAGACACACTTACTACGTGTTCCGTTTTGAAACCATGATCTATTATCACTATCATATGGAGCTGGATTACTCCTACAGCGCCATTAAAATGTTGTGGAGTCAACCTGATAACTCATTCGTAATGTGGACATTGTCAAGCACATATGGAATGCATAAAACAGCATTTTGAAAAACTGAAATTTCATCCTGCAAAAATACTGACGCTGAATTCAAGTGAGGCATAAGTGTCTTGTGTTTGTGAACTAACAATGACAATAAAATATCGCACAAGAACTATGTATGCCTTACACATTCACAAACAGCCATTTTCAAGTTTAGTTAATAATGTGAGACGGTAAAACGGTAAATGGTGAACTGCTGGAAATAAACATGATAATGAAAGTACGAAGAATCAGACTCTCAGAACTGCCAGAAGTGTTAGTCTTTCCTTAACGTTAATCACAAAGACAGTCAAAGTGTCAATGAGGACACAAACCTCCGTCAGATGATTCGTGAATTCTGAAAAGAGAGGGAAAAGAGCGCCAAAACTGCAACCTCAACCAACAGCAGCTGATGTATATTTAATGTACTACACACTGTATTTAACCGCAGACGGATGTACACAATGATCTGTTAATAATCTGCTAATAATCTGTTTAGTCAACCTCTCAATGCATATTCCCATCTCAAGTTACATCTTATTTCATCAACATAAAATGTTGGATGTCACAAACTTTCCTGCATCTGAGCTCCTTCCTTTCAGCACCCATGTCGAACCTGTTCAAAGCTGTATAAAGCAATATGGTCCATATTGGTCTTTAAAGCTAACATGATCTATGTTATGAGTTTCTCTCTGTTGCGTTCACATGCTCGAACTGGCTACCTGTTAGGGGTATGACTTTTGCACTTGTACTTATTATTTTTAGAGCCTTATAAGGATTTGTTTCAAATGACATTGAAGACTTTACTGTACTGTAGGACATTACTGCTGCCTGTGCTCCTCAGGAAACAAGTTCTATGCTGTTCCCACAATCCCTCTTACACCTTAAGGTCACTGGACATTTCTGTTTGATCCCAGCTGCTACAAAAGTCCCAGCCTGAGGAATTGAAGTTAAACTGCACCTTCTTTTTAATCACTTCTCACGACAGAAAAGTATTTTATGAACAGTAAATTGGTTACTTATCTCCTTTACTTTCTGTTTTTCGCTTGTTCCTTTTTTATTATGATAAGTATTTAATCTCCTTTAAAGCACTTTTTAAAATGTGTTACATAATGTGCCATATAATTATTCTCAATTTGAAATAGACCCCTGCGTTTTATTAAAGCCACACATGGTGATCTAACCACTCAGAGATTTCAGTTTCAGGAATCTCAGCTGTGTGGGACCCTTAGATGCTGCACTGTGTGCTTACCTTGGCTGAAAGTTAAATTTGAGTAGTGGTAGTCACATGGAAAGGCCTTGGGGAGAAATTGCTCCTATCCAAAACTGCTACCCAGCAATTTAAGTCTTGGGTGAAAGTTCACAGTTCGTTTATTCTGCCTTTTATTTTCTGATGTTCTCTCATCCTTAAAGATTACTTGGTCAATAAAACAAGACAAAAAATATCACAGTATGCACGCTTCAAAGGAATATAGTGCACTAAAGATGAAAAATGAAACCCACACATCAATCGTCAGCAGCGTGCTTTTACCTGTGTCCAAGATTCATTTCTAAGCCACTGCAAAACACATGTTGACCAAGTGTAACACAGTGTAACACATGTGAGAGGCACTTGACAACCTATTTACAGAAATGTACTGTGAATGACGAATGTTAAAGGCCATTAGTTCAAAAAGTGACATATACATGGATGATGAAGCTTAGCGATACACTAGATAAGCAAACTGTTTGATAAAATGTTTTTCTAAAATGTATTAAATTCAAACTGCCATGAAAGAAAGCACATGAGAAATAGTCTGCATAAACAGAATTGTGCCATCATAAATGGAATAGTTCTAAAAACACTTAAGTACTTCCACCTTTTCCACTTGTCTTCTATCAGTAGTTAAACGTTCAACCAGAGTAAACATGCAATTTCTGGCACCCCATGGTGCTACAAGATGATGAAACAGCGCTAGGGTTAAATCACAAGGTTAAATGTCATAACCTCACAGAGGTCATGAGTGCAATTCATTCAACATTTTTCAAACTAATATTTTAAACTACTAAACAAATGAGTTTGTATGAAGACATTCTTGGGTGCACATGTGAGAAACATATTAAGTTCTGTATAACCAAATAAATAAAAAATAACAAATGCAACCATCCATTACAATAATCAAATATGTTTGTAATTTTTACAAGCTACACTCAAATAATCAGTTGGAAAGTAAAAAACTGCCTCTTGTGCATAGACGCCTTGAGTACAGGTGAGCAGCATGTGGTCTTGTATTAAAACTAAAACTCCCCAAAGAGCCACGGATGGAAGTCAGACACCTGCTAGTGCTAACTGCACTATTCATGGAAGACATTTCATTCCTGACTGGATGAGAAAAAAAAACAGGTAATGGAATGCAAATTGTTAAAAGTCTGAGCTAAATGTTGAAGGGGTGAACGTGAGGAGTCACCCAGGTCAACACATTAGCTGTACTTTAATAAGCAAAGACAGGTCAGGAGTTCAACCCTCCCCTGAGGAGCTGCTGTTTGGGCATCAGAGAGGTAATGGTATTCTTTTACTCATAACAAATATCAAAATATAAACACTATGAGTTTTGGTGAAAAAACGTATCATGATCACGGGTTCATTTTTTTTCACTGTCAGAGTAATTGAAAAAAAATCATTATATAACAAGTTTATTTTGATTTTCAAGTTTTGGACATCACTGGTATAAGCAAAGCCAGAATAGGATGGATCAGTGAGCTGATAGTGAGGTCCAATTGCACACCTGATGGATGATTGGATGTTTGCATATCACTGGTCGTCTGCTGTGTTACCAGGGTATGTGATACCTGGTTTGTTTGGACTCATTTCGCACTTTGTCGCAATTTATATTTAACTATTGCCGTAAATATGTGAGTAAAACCTTTTAATGAAGTACTGCTTCGGATTGTAGACGTGCCAATTTAGTCTCCTGATGAGGATAAACATGTTGCTGAGATAATCTGGGACATATTCAGACTCAACCATGTTAGTAAAGTGACTGCTAGTAATGTTCAGTAGTCCTGAGTGTGAGTCACACGGGTGACGGGTATTAAGAAATGAAGTAATGCAATACTTGAGAGCATATTTCCAGCAAGTGCTCTGTTTGTTTATGCTGGTTACCTGGGCAATGTTCTTGTTGAGCAAGTAGACGCCATATTCAAAATGAAATCTCTCCCCTCTGGGGTACAAAGGGAATCTGTGAAGACAGAAGAAAAAGGCAAATTTAGTGTAAAACACTCATATGTTTGTGTGATTGTGTTTGTAAAGGATGGGTCTGATTTATTTGTTCCCTTTTTTTTACTATGAGTTTGAAAATGCACGTTGGCTCCACATTATCTGCTGAAAATGTCTGTGAACAGAGTTTGCATCTGTTGATGTTGGGTCAATGATGGAACATCACAACTGCCGCATCTGTTCAAATGAAATATCTAACAGGTAGGTTGGGAAAATAGCATCAGTCACAGTCAGATATGCTGGTTGGGTCAAAGGAAAGCTTTTTCTGAGTATACTGACGTCCACAATGACAAACTCCCTTTGCTACCAACATTAAAGCAGGACTCATCCCTTCATGTGACTTGCTTATTTCTGCTCTTCTCCCACTGATGAGGACATAAAACTAAACAACAGACTAAGAGGTGCTCTGGTCTGACAAACCAAAAACATAAACATCAAATTATTCCTGACCTTATCTCTGCAGTCATGTCGTTGCCCTGTCTGTGCTTGATCTCAAAATGCTCCAACATAACCTTCAGAGTAACCCAAAACTAATCCTGCTCTTAACCTCTCACCCAAACAATGACAAAGTGCTTTTAAAGAGAGGGAGGAACATAACTTGGTCATATCTCCTTCCATATCTTCAAAGAATTTTTACTGCTCACTTCAGCCATGAAATTCTCTGTATGTAAACTTAACATATGTTCTTTAAAGAGCAAGAATTGATGATCACACATGTATTCTTGCTGAGGCTGGGACAGCTACACATACACAGAGATGCTCCTTCCATAAAGTTAGCCTCATAAAAACGTGGCTAATCCAAAAAACATGTCAAATAGAAACCACACGTTTAAGTTACTGCAAAGATGTTTCAAGTAAAGTGAGTTGAGCGTGCAGAAGAATTGGCCAAGTGTGAAATTCTTTCCTCTTCAAACAAAAAGTGGGCATATTGTCCACAAATTGTCTCACTTACCCAGACAATTGCTGTCAAAGAACAGTGGACTCATGGAAGGACTCATTTCTCTCATACAAGGAACTTGTTCTGTTCCAAAACCCTGTGATGAGTTGTTGTCATTGATACTTGTTGTACATTGTTGATGTACAACAGTCATTGGAGCAGCTGGATTCACAGGTCAGGTTTATTTGGGGTAGCATGCTGGATCCATTCGGCTTATTGGGGAAGCTCCTAAACAATCTCACACACTAACAAAGCTAAAAGGTAAAAAAAATACACAGAGTGACCAAGTGTCTCTGTAATTATGTCTGTACAACCAGAAGCAGCACATGTGTTCTGATGGCTGCACAGTATAAATGCCAGACGTGTCTGCTTCACTTATGTTTTGTGTGTGTGTGTGTGTGTGTGTGTGTGTGTGTGTGTGTGTGTACTCGTGAGCATGTACATCCGGCATGCCTCCTTCCTGTGTGTGTGCCCCCCAGGGACCAGGTCATGGTCTTTTGTTAATCCTGTGTGAGAGCAAATATTGGTCTCTTCACTCTTACTTTGACCCGAAGGTGCCTGAGGCAGTGGGAGAATACAGAAGAAAATACATTTCCTCAAAGGTGGCATTTCACTGGACTCCTCCGTCATCTGAGATCACGCTAACAGCAGTTTAACCCTGCAGGTTCAACCACAGTGTTGATTCAGATGTGCTTGTGACTTGTTGAAGGCTTGACGTTACTCAGATTTACTTGACAGAACCCAGCTTTTCACAACACGAGCATTTCAGCTGTGTGAACACTTTGTAAATTTTTTTTTAGGTGATGCTTTTTTTTTTCTTTAAATATTTTACTTGAATATTTTACTGTATTTATCAGCTTCTGGTCAGGGATGTTCCAGATCACTTTGGAGACAGAAGACAAAAAGTAACTGGTGCCTGCAGTAAACACCTTGTCACTCATTCTGAATTCAGGAAAATAAGTATAAACATGTCATTGCAACTCTTGAAGTTGAAGACGTAACCCCTGAACAGATGGAGATCATTCTGACCACCAAATACATCCTGACATGATGCCGCTGTGAAGGATGTAGCCTGAGGGCCACACAGCCAGCCACTCGTGGGTCCCTGACATGCAGCAAGGGCCCCATGAAGGAAAGAGACATGCCAGAGGTCATATCTCAGCACTAGGAAATAACTAACAGAGAGAGGAAGAACAACACAACAGGCATTCCCCTTCCACTGCTGCTGGCATTCCCAATATCCCTTCCCCACAAGCAGATAGGCTTTGTTTGCTGATGACAACACATGAGAAGGAAAACAGACAAACTTCCAATGAACACACATACGCTCACACCGCTTTGTCATAGCCAAGTGATTAATGACTGCTGTCCACTGTGTCTGAAATCACACTGGAGAGACTCCGGTTCACCAAACACCAGGAATTCCTCCTGGGGACGTCCAGTAAAGTCAGCTATATTATTACACACCAGCAGGGAGGATCAGGGGAGGAAGTCTACGCATGGAGGGAAGGGAGGAAGCACCGACATAGAAGTATGTGATTCAGGTGGCGTGAACATAATGTGACAGAAAGTTGTCGGGCTGATAAGAGAATTAAGTTAAATCAAGAATTATACTGAGACTAAAATGACTATTTTGCTGTTGAAAGTCTTTTTTTCTTTTCACTTAACTCCAACCTTGAGACCTGATAGTCATTTCAATCAGTTTTTCGTCAGTTGTAAAAAGTAAAATGGTTTGAGCAAAAGGGAGAAACATCAGGCAGAGCTGCAAGACAAATCAGACATTTTTAATCATTCTGCCAGTGGCAGCAGCATAAACTGGAGTGGTTGTCTCTGTTGAACTGTCGAAAATCCCAGAGGAATTGGTGCTTCAAAACCAGAACAGCATCTGTCCATCAGGGTGACGGGAGAAAACAGACGTGAAGGATTCACGAACAAACTGTAGCACAAACTGACTGCAGCACTATCTTTGCACTTCCTGCTCAGCAGAAACGAAATATTTTGTAGTTGTTTTTCAGACGAGGACGTGCAAACATCACCTCTTGCATCTCGTTCACTAAACTGCCAGTTCTTTGCTCCATTTATATTGTGCAGATAAAACAAGCCAACAGTCCTCCTCATATTTCTTCACTTTCCTTAATCAACCTTCTTCTCCTATCAGCACATTCCTCTCCTCCTCCCCTCAGTGGCAGCTCTGATGAAGGGTCACGTCCGTGAAACGTACACATCAAACTGAATATGACAGGCACTGTAATCAACACACCCGTTACTGGAGTGTCCATCTGAAAGACTGATTACCGAAAGACGAAATCTGCTTTCATTTAGCTTCCACTCTGTGTGCACTGGACAAAAAGATGAAACAGAAATGACTGAGTTGAAAGTCTCAGTAAATCTGTCTTATAAATAATGCGGTCATCCCTTCGTCTCATCTCCTCTTCAGAGGAATTTCTCCACAGGACAGTTAATGTGCAGAGTGCGTCTGTACACGGACAAAGGAAATTAGTAATTACGAAGAGCGGGTGCCATGACATCATCAAAAAGACAAAAGCTGCATAGCTCAGTGAAGCTGAACACATATGCCACCCCCCCCCCCCCCCCCCGGCCTCCCAGTTCTTTGACTGCTAGGTGTCCACATCCTCCCACCACATAGCCATCCTTCAAGAATAAAGGGGCACTTGTTAAACAGAATAAACAACTAATAAACATGTGACTACAACGATGAGCTGAGGAAATACGGAGTTCATTAAACTTCTCGCTCTGTTTCTTTTTTCTGTTAAGGAATCCCATGACTGCAGGGTGAGTGGAAATGTCCACAGCCATCCAGAGGGGCTGCTGGCAGGTGTAAGCAGAACCCCACATCTTTTACAGTCTGTTTAAATGGCTACAGTTGTGAACTGTCTGCACAAAGACAGAAAAAACAACCATGGCCCGAAGACTCTTTAAACTCTTGTGTATGCATTTTCTTCAGTGCATATGGCCTTTTTACAACTGACAGAACTTCCTGTAGCTTTCCATCATTGGCTGTAATGAAATAGGGGGCACAGAGTTCATCCACGTAATTCTTTTTAAGTTACAATGCCCTTCATCTCAACACTTCACTGTTAAGGTTTTCTATTCGAGTCAGACCAATGCAAACCAAAGAGGCCATGTACTGTATATTTAAGCATTCTACAGTATATTGGTTTCCTTTCTCTCCCCTCTTATATTAAATGGAGGAGTGTGAAGGAGGACGCAGCTATGCAGGTGGGTGGTCGTGCTCAGCTTTACTCTGATTCATGAAAATACGGTGGGAAGACCCATGGTGACTGGCTGACCTGCTGTAATGTATACAAAAGCCGAGGTCTCCACATGTGTCAGCCTGCCTGTTTAGAAATCCTAATCAATACTTCAAATGTTCACAACAACAGCTCTGGCTCACGTGTGTGAGACGAGGCTTGACCAGTGCTTACAACCCTGTTTAAATACGGGGGGTGCTTGTGACTTTCACAATGTCTTTAATGTACATTTTCAAACAGCAGAGGGCCATTAATCATCCAGGCCTGCTTTTTAAAAAAACACCTGCCTTGCAACTGTCATGGCTCTAATGGTAGCAGTTACCATATAAATCACAGTGAGCTGTAATTTTCAATATCTTAGAAATGATTATACTGAGCATCTGTCACTGAATGCTATTTTAATGACCACTGCTGCACTTAAGACCCCAGTATAACTGTTTCGCCATCTTGGTCTTTGCTGTTAAAGTGTCTCCTGAGTGATGTGGTGGTTGCTCGCTCTGTCATTCTCCGTTTTCATCAGAGCCCTTAAGAATATCCAGGGGTCTGCTGACCCCAGCTGCCAACTCTGTGCTTGCGTTTTCTCTTTCTGTTACTTTTGTTTCCTTCCATTGTTTTAATCCCCAACATGATGAGATGAAAATGGGCCAAATAAGACTAACAAACTATGCAGCATTCACAAGACAAAACCCACCAGAGACCATCACCTCATCCCAAATGCATTTCTTTGAAAACACATAAATAATGATTCAGTTAACTCAGAGATTATGGTGTCTTGTTCAATATAAGATGAATGTTGTTGCATTAACATCAGTGGCCAAACCGCTAAAAAAAAACCCTGCCCATCCAAACAACAACAACAACAACAACAACCATCGTTAAAACTGCCAGCACAGATCTTCTGAAAAGCAGCAGTTGACAGCTGAAGGGTATGTCTGTGCGTGTGTCTGTGTGCTTGAGGGGGGTCTGGAGGTTGTTATCCTGTGAGGTTTACACAGACACAAAGGCGTGATCTAAACTACTTTTGGCATACACCAAAAACAAGGTGATATAGCGATGATGTTCAATCTTTTCAGATCAGAACTCTATTCTAGTTTTATCCAAGCCATTCTCAATCTATGAAAACATATTCAACAATACCACTTAATATTCCCCTCTGACTGTCTCGTTCCCTTCAGCTTGTAATACCCCCCAGAGGGCATTTAGGCACAGATGCTTCCTAATATCCTTTTAATAAAGGACGGACAAAGAATGCTCCAATAAGCTGTGTAACAGCAGGGTTCCAAAAATGAAGGGCTGCTGGTATAAACTAACCTGTCAAACTAAAAGCAACTTCTCTACTTCAGAGCTATTATAAACATACCGTTCCTGTCAATGTCTTTGAATGATTTGAACCAAAACCACACAAAAGTAAACATTCTGCCAGGTCACAGGGTGCCTTTGTAGTTGACATACAAATGTAAATAATGAGCCATTTATTCCAACTGATTTAAATGCTCCAGCTCCAAAGTTGCTGTGCTCATCTCTCAAATAGTTATCATGTAGCTATGCCAGTACCAAACATCTGCATGTGACACACTAAATACTACATAAAAAGATTTATTTTAAGCTGTCATGCAGTGTTCTTTCTGCTTCAAAGTCCATTCTCGTGAATAATTGATGTGATTGCAGTGACGGCAGAGAGCAGCCTGTAAAATATCACCACAATGTGGCACATATATGCAACTGAACAACCTGAAATGTCTGTGTTGAATGCAACCAAACCTCCCTGTGCTGAATTTCGTTTTTCAATCAACAAATTCCTACTCATTCTCACCTTGATCAATTTCAACCGTGTTTTGTTACTGACAAAACACAACAGCAGCCTGGCGCTGGAAGACAACAATTAAATGATTTAAATATCAATAAATAAATAAATTTGAAAAGTTATTTCAAGTGGGAAGAAGGATAACAATTCAGTATGTGCCAAAACGCAAATGTATTGATCTACATTGAACTGAATGGGTATAAGTTGGGATGGAATACAGAGAGAAACTTCAGGGTGCATAAACACACTCCTACATCATGTACACTGAAGCAGGATGTTGCAGCCTCATGCTTTGTAACTTTGGGTAGAATGAGGAAATTTGGATGTAATTCCAAGGCTCCTACTGTGCTAACGGTCCCTGTTAGGAGACATGAAACTGCTGAAGCTCTGGAACAAAAATCTTTTTCGTGGCGTGCACAGGTTCCTGACGTCTAAAGCTGCCCTCCCTCCCTTCACGTTCATGTTCGCTACCTCCACCAGTTCATTCTTTTTTTGTTGTTGATCCGAGCAGTTATGTGTAAAGTCCCACTTGCACCGTTTTTAACACAAAAATATTTAAAATTATTTACATTAATACTTAGTGCAAATGTCTAAGTGAGGCAGCGTATACTTTTTAATGGCCAGGTTCTGTTCTTAATCAAACACTGGACATCTGGATCACATCTCCTTAATTCTCCCCCAATCGTGAACCGCGTTCTCCACAGGAAGAAAAAATGTGGGCGAAACATGTCGTTAGAGTCCAATGATTTCAAAGAACGTCTCGGATAGGGAGGAGGCCACATCACACTGAGCACCAAACAGACATGCAGCAAGCTTTACAACTTATTTTCATGTGTAGATGCCTGCCTGAAACTCTTGATCTGTACCCAAACACTAGAGGACACGTAGCGGCCAAATATGACATTGGCTAACATACAGCTGGAATATTCCAAATGAATCATAGCTGGGAATGAAAACCTTTAGAATTAAAAAAAAAAAAAAAAAAGGAATCAGTATTCTTCATATCACAGTGGCGGTCCAACAGATGCACCATGCTTCAGGCATCTTCCTGCTAAACTATACTGCTCTTTGAAATACACAAGGGGAAGTAACACACAGAAGCGACAGGTTCAATTACTAAAGTCTGGACCCACATAAGTGCTGTAGATGGGTCACTGAATGGAGACACTCAGCTTCACCTGAGGGGAGGCCTCGGTGGACTGCACAGTCATCTGAAAAAAAGTGCAGAGATTCATCACGTTGTAAGTGTTTACATGGAGGAAGCCAGATTAGAACAATTACCATTTCACAGGGACCCTGAGTGCCACAAGCAGCTCGGTACAGCACAGAGCAGAGGTTCTATGTGTGCACTGTAATTGACTGACTGCTTGATAATCCTACCACGGTTTAAGAAGCTGATGCAACGCCACCTCACTTATCACAATTGGCCGCCTCTTTCCGACACTTTAATCGCTGCCTTTTCCTACACTTTTAGAGGCTGACTAGTTGCTTTCCGTCTTCTCACACATCATTTTGTGGAGTGTGCGCAGCCCGCCGGGGCCTCAGGAGCCATAAACATGTGAAGCAGGAGGGAAGTTTTGCTGGAGCCACTGGCTCTACGGAGGGACACTGCTGGATTGTTGTGTCTGTTCAACAGCCACACAGCTTACAAGTTTATTTTTTGTTGCTGGACGCTGGTGTAAATATCCTGCACGATGGAATTAGAAATACCTTGAGCGCAGCGAGGCATTCCATCACACAGGATGGTGAAAAGCCTCCAAGCGAGTGTCTCCAGCTGTTGTCATGACATAATCATAAACAAACAAGAGATGGCCCATCGGTCACAACGCGGACTGATAATGTCTCACTTTTTCCTCACACACTTTCTCCTGTTTGTCTTATTATGTTTCCCATTTCCTCAGATGCAGTTGGTAGAGAGTTTTACAACAATCTGGAATAAAGACAATTTTAAGTCAGGAAATAGGTGGGCCTTGTTTGCTCCAGTCACAGAAACCAGAGGGAGAAAATATGTCTGAATTCTTTTTTTTCTTTGTAAACAAATTTACTGAATTAAAGATACACGTATGAAGATCAAAAACATCGCTTGCCTGTTACAATAGAAATGTATGAAAAGATATCAGTGAAATCACTATAAAAAGTGATTTAATTTGTTACATTTCTTTTGAGGCTGCTGTTCTTTGTTAATGACGTTTCCTATCACTAATATCACTCTGACCAGAAAGTTCAGTACTTGACAAGTTGTGTATGAGGTGAACTAGACAGTGCAGTCGTTTTAAAGTGATCTTATGTCACACAACGGCATCTGTTTCGAGTGTGACACTCTGGTCTGCCATTGTTCTGGCTCTGCAGCCAGCAGTGAATCCTCCCCTTCAAGAGAAATTGTATTTTTCAGTTTTGATTGGAAGTCTTTGAGAGGTACAGATTTTTCTTAAGTGTTATATGTCTGCGGTTATAGTAAGAGTTGTTCCTAATAAATTTCCATCCTGTTTTGGGGTTTGATAGATGTAATAATGTTGGTTGAAATAGAAAAACAATGTGATCATTTAATGGTGATAATGACAGAGTTAAAAAACAATGTAGTCTGAAATGAACACCAGCTGTAGCTCTGAGGTTAGTGATTCACTTTACACTCATCTGAGGGGTCTGTGCAATGTGCATGTGTACAACAAAAGCCGGAGGAATTTTGCAGTGAATTACATACGTTATATGTAACAGCTAAAAATCCTGTACTGATACAAATCAGATGTGTTGGACCAGGGGGACAACAAACATGCAGTGCAGTAGTTCCCCCAGGACCTGGAGGGAGAAACATGCCATAATACCCTTTAATCTGTCAACTGTGGCAGATTGTGTTCTAATTTGAGTGTGTGAATTACTCTGTATTGGCATTTATATGTAGATATCAAACACCAGGGATCCACTGTAACCCCATCCGACGGAGCTGTCTAAATGTGTAAAATGAAAAAGAAATAAAAAATGTAGAAGACTAGATAGATGAATAGATAAAGTAACAAAGAACCACTTGTGTGGTTGAGTGTGAGCAAGTATTTTAATAAAACTGACGATAAGAGTATATATGCTTTCTGCGGTTGTTAAGAAAAGTTCATTGCTATTTTGTCACTGAAAAGCTGCTTTTGAGTCAAAGAAACGGTGGGAATCTCAATCCGTTCACTGTTGTTCAGTGAACGGATTCATGTATTCAGACTTACTCTCTCTCCTTCTCAGTTAGTCTGTCAGTGATGGTGTCCTTGATGGAGGAGCGCGAACCCTTGTGGATGACCGGATACCTAAGAGGGATCTGCAGGAAGCATGAGATCATCAGGACCAAGTGTGCCGTGTAACCCAGGGCGACTGCCACGCTCCCATCATCCTTTGCTGCAGGGAAGCACAAAAAAAGAAGACATTCTAGTAATCACACATCAAACAGTGAAAACAAATCTTTGAAGCTAATCAACACTCTAGACAGGTGTAAAGGGAAATTTATTCTAAGCAGCAGACCCTGAATCACCCCCCCAGTCCAACAAAAGATAACTTGTTAAGCAAATATTCACTCGGGGAAGTGCCATTGCAATTGGGAAAGGGTTTTTGAAAGTGTGGCAACACTGGGATTCCCAATTATGCTGAGATATGTGCTTAAGAAGCAAAAGCAAAAGCATCACGCAGAACTACACTTACTACACGGCTGTTTTCATGTTTCAGCTCCGAGTGTAAGTGTGTGTGTGTGTGTGTGTGTGTTGCATTCAAGACATTCAAAAGTATCCACAGTGCTCCTAAGGCATACAAGCAAAGAGACTTGAGCATTGTTTCCATGACTAGCCACATTAATGTGACACAAATTCCCTTAAATAGTCTAAAACTGAAAAAGCAGTGGTGATTT
>CAAKHB010004641.1:15555-42830 GCA_901007665.1 Aeoliscus strigatus
GCTGAGATATGTGCTTAAGAAGCAAAAGCATCACGCAGAACTACACTTACTACACGGCTGTTTTCATGTTTCAGCTCCGAGTGTAAGTGTGTGTGTGTGTGTGTGTGTGTGTGTGTGTGTGTGTGTGTGTGTTGCATTCAAGACATTCAAAAGTATCCACAGTGCTCCTAAGGCATACAAGCAAAGAGACTTGAGCATTGTTTCCATGACTAGCCACATTAATGTGACACAAATTCCCTTAAATAGTCTAAAACTGAAAAAGCAGTGGTGATTTTGACTCGTGCTGCGCAAAGAAAAACACTTTGATTTCTTTTTGTTGCTGCATAGGGCTGAGCTGAACTAAACAGCTTCCTCATTTGGATGTTGCTTCACACAAACATGAATATCAGGTCAGCTAATAGACATCAGAAACACCTTAGGGTGCAGCTGGAGAGTGCTGACATGTCAGGCCCAGCTGACAGGAGAAGCTTAGGTAAATGTAAAGCGCTGATGGACCTCAGTGCTTTGACACCCTTTTCCTCTTTGACCCCCAGCAGGATTAGGACTCCAACTAACCCTGACCCTGGTCTCTGAGGTAGAACATCCACTCTCGTAGGACAGCTCTGGACTTGATCCGGCTGTCTCTGAAGCAGACCTCACACAAATGAATGAAGGGGTCAGCAAAGGGCTAAAACAGAGAAGTTAAGCGCTTCTCTGTCTTTTTGTCTTTTTTTATTTGTCGAAGACGGTCTACGTGCTACAAGAACAGGCTGGAGCAGACAAGATAAGGAGTGGTCACTTGAAATTAGGGTTCACCACTGGTGAAGAAGAAGAGCTGGGAAATATTATTTGGACAGGAGCAGGCGTGTTCTGAGCATTAGATCAGCTTCTTCTCAGTTTATCTGAGCACTTACACCATGAAGTCATTAAATGTCCTTTGCTGACAGAAATTCTCATTTGTCACAACAGTGTGCAACATGTGCAGCTTTATTCTCAGACTGCTCCACCCGAGCAGCTTCTGGCAGGTTCACACCAGCTGCAGCACTCAAAATGTTAAGTAATTCTTGACAATATTAGTTCTCTTCTAACGCTTTTGTGATGACCTCAAGTGCATCTAGCACAGGGAAAAACTGTCCACTGAAGGTAAGGTGATTTCATAACAACTTGCTTAAGCCGCTGGACCTTGCTGTAAAACCACCACGATAGGGTTCTCTGGGACGATATTTTGTCATGATGACACACACAGACTCACAAGCGGAAAAACGTACCACCACACACTGTCACACGAGTGCTCTGCGGCTATAACTGCCTGCTGACAAAAACCTTCTCAACACTGAACATGGTCTTTGATATTAAATTCTATGCTTTTTGTGGCCTTGTCTCACTGGGGTGGTGGAACCAGATACAAAAGTATTTTGTGACAAAACTTAATAAGAGTTTGGTAGAAGCGAACAACTCTTGCAACAGCAGCCAAAAAGAGATGGAAAAATTATGTGTAATAAAAAACAAGAATGCAAACCACCCTTGTTGCTCGAGGGTCTTCTCTGGCTGGCTCTCATACATTTGACATTTTTCCCTCAAGTGTCTGAATTCCATCTCTCTATTCTTTTCAGCTACTAACAAGGAGTAAAGTTCTCTACTCTTCTTTTGTTTTTATTTTTTTTTCGATCTCCCTCTGGGTACTTTGGCTTCCTCCCACCTGCAAAAGCATGCTGAGGTTAACTGGTCACTCTAAATCACCCATAGGTGTGAATGTGAGTGTGAATGATTGTCTGCCCTTCATGTGGCCCTGATGTGCTGTTGACTTGTCCAGGGTGTACCCTGACGTTCACCCGTTGACAGCTGGGATCAGCTCCAGGACAACAGAGACCCGTAACCGGAGAAAGCAGGAGAAGATGAATGAATGAATGAATAAAAATACACACACGAGTTATCTGTATAACACAACATATATGTATGTCTCTGCACAGCAGTGACGTTTGACAAATGATGTTGTTGTGTAGCCATAATTATGTTGATGCTCATAAATACTCTTAAATCCATAAACATCCAAATACTTTTCTTCAGCAGACTTATATATATATATATATATATATATATAAATATAAGTGTCTGCATTGAAGCTGTGACTCAGCATTTGTAGGAGGCCTTTGCCTCAGCAGAATATCATAAATAAATTACCTTGAAAGTCTTCAGAGTTTGGCAGCTTCACTCCACAGATAACATAATCTGACAGATTAGCCTGTGGATTTAAAGAACACATTTTAGACCATATATCAGAGCAGAAAAAGGAAAGAAAAATGTGAGCAGGAAATGATGCTCTGAATTAGACCTTGCCTTGCATTGCTTTACTGAATCAATCATTTCTGTGCACTTGCTGTGTGAAAGATGAGCACTCACCACATCAATGGGGTAGATGTAAGTAAGCTCAGAGAGAAGCTGACGACAGCGGAAGGTGAGCTGGGCGTTGGATTTGAGGAAATGCTCTCTGGGGAGTGAAAACCAGACACAAGGTCGACACCATCAGTAACCACTTGGTAGCAAGGGGAAATAGCAGAGGTATGAGAAAGAGAGAAAGAGCTGAAGGGAAAACTCCGCAAAAAAAAGAGTAGAGCTGAAAGACACCTGGGAACGAGGAAATCAATCACCAAAAATGGCCAGTCCTCAGTTTCTGACTGTATAACAGATTAATGATGAACAAAGAAAGTGTTGATGTTTTGCCGATATTCACAGATGACACCTTCGCTCCATTGAAAGTAGTTTGAGGTAGTTCTGTTGCAAATGGAAGAGGCACATTAGCGTTAAGATGCTAATCTGTGGCTGATTCATGATTGTTTCAGTTTGAGGCTTCTATTACGGCCCCACCCACTTTCCCCCAGCTCTCCAAGTGCCCGCTGTTGTGACGTACTATTGAGGGCTGAGGGGAGGTCAACGAGGGGCAATGAAACAACTATTGGAACACATGGTGTGTGACAGCTGACAGTTGCCTTCCATGAATAGGCTACAAAACGTGGATGTGATTGTGGCCGTGTTCGACAGACAGGGAGAGACTCTTATTGGTGTCCTCAACCACAGTACAGTGCCAGAGTACACAGCATGGAGCAGGAGAGGCAAATGGCCATTATTACACGCAGATGAAAAGGGAATGGGGGGATAATGTGCACTGGATGTGATGCGCCCTCCCATTAATTTGCAGTGGCCTTTTACTTGAGTTTCCTATTTTGGCTTCGCCTGTGGTCAGCAGTCGCTTATCGTTTTTCGCTTTTCCCAGTGGAACGCTGCTTTGCACAAGTGAAAAAAAAAGACAGATTAGTGTGTTATGGCTGTTTGATCCGCAGCGACTCATGTCTGCCCCCCAGCCTTTATTTATCTGCTTTATCTAATTGCGTCAGCCAAGACGCAAGCCTATCATGAATCACTGGCACAGAAAATGCTGGAAACACATTTCCATATATTGTTTAACTTTTTTCTTATGTGTGTGTCTTTTTATCAAGCTGTGCAACAAACAATGTACAGAAGTGAGCATCAACCAGCCTGACACAACCTATGCTAGGAGGTGGGTTTCAATCACAGACGGAGAAATGTAAATCGGACACACGTTACACATGAACAAGCTTGAAAGACAGCCGTTAATGTCTCCAAACCACTTCCATATATACTGGCCTACATCCAGCCAAGTGGACCATATTTCATCCTACAACTGGCACAAGTAAGAAAACTGTACACCTCCCTTGTGACAAGAAGGAAGTTTATTTAACAGCTAAAGCACGTTATTCCAGTGTGGAGGGGATAAAGGAGCATAAAAAAAAGTCCGGAATCAACATTTATAGCAAAAGAGACTGCACAGATGCAGTTTGTCCCCACATCTGTGACTGCACGAATTAAACAGCAGCACTGAAACATTCAAACAAAAATAGGTTAAGTCTGAGTATGCGTCAACTATGAGTCTAACTGTTCCCTTTCCCATCAGTTAAAAAAAAAAAAAAGATATTTACAAGGAATGGATGTTAGGCAGATGCGCAAGTGTCAATGTTAATTTCCTGTTGGCTGTGTCCCTTGGCCCCTGCAGGCCTTTCCGGATCTCAGGTTTACCCTCAATGACTGCCAGGTACTCAGACAAGCAAAGCTGTCTCCCGGAAAGCTACCTAGTGCAAGGCTCCCTGCAGGCCACTGCAGGAACGCATACATCAGCAGCGCCAGCCACAACAGCATCCCTTTGTGTCAAGAGAGCAAGGTGGGAGGCAGACTGCAGGGTGTAATCTCATCACAATTGAATATCACTGGGTCACATCATTCAGTGGGTCTGGTGTAATTGGTGTAATGTCTAGCAGATGGGTAAGAGACATTTGAATAAATAAAACAGCAGCTAATTACAGGTTCATACTTACCTCTTGGCGGTGCATTCCTTATGCAGCTTGGTTAGAGATTCTTTCTCCTCTGCCAGACTCTCGTGCTGAGCCGAGAAAACATCCTCTGATGGAGAAAAAAAGAAAAGAAAAAAACGTAAATTACAAGGTGTGTGTGTGTGTGTGTGTGTGTGTGCGTGTGCGTGTGCGTGCGTGCATGTTCTGCAGCATCTGAAACAGGTGTTTAAAAGGTTGTTATTCACAGTTGCTCTTAAGTACGATCAAACAGCTTGTGTGATTCTGACACAACTATTTCCTTCTTACACCACAGAAACCAAACAACATCCCAGAATGTATGCAGATTACAGGATTTGTCAGACTACATAACTACAGAGTAGGGCAGATACAGGAAATCAGACAGAAAAGGGACAGTGATGATACCACATGTGAAAGCAGTCAAACCACAAACAGAGATTCAAATAACTCAGTGCCGTACAAACCGGAACAAAATGAAAATAATCTATGGTTATAACAGACGATTTCTCTCCATCTGTGTTCATATCACATTGTGAACGACAGGAAAATAAACACAGACACGTCACTAATTGCTCCTCGTGACAAGGTTTTACTTTTTCATGTACATGAATGCAAACAAACATACTTAGATTTTTGATTGAAAATGTTGACTGCATATACCGTCCTCCAATATTTGTTTCTAAAAGTACACAAAAATAGTATTTATATGAATATAATGAAAATTCTTCACCTCTGTAAGTAAATGTCATATAGTCAAGTGTTTTATTCACTGTTGTATTCAAGTTTCCTCTTTGGAGGGGGGAACTAAAAGGGCTTTGAGACCAACCATCAGCTGTGGCCTCTGTATCAGACTGAGGAGATGATGACTGCGCAGCACCACAGTGAAAAGCTTTCCTGGCCAAAAATCACAATCAGGTCAGCTTTTTGGGAGGACTGCGAACATAAACATCTATAATGAGGTTTCTCCCCGAGGTGGCTGGCCTCAATCTTTGTGACAAGAGGAAGAGTTCAGCCATGTACTGTATGAGCATCTTCATGTTGCTTGTCTATGTTCAGATGAGCCGCATTCATTTACAGTGCCTCCTTTCAATAAGGAACGTGTATGTGGACTCAACTAGTAAAGTTGGTGGGACAATACAAAGGAAGACATCCTCCAAGCTAATACTCTCGATTAACAATCAGAAAAGTAGTTTTGTGCCTGAAGCTATAATTAAATTAGTCAGTGAAGATATAGTGATGACGTTCAGCTACTGCTGAATCTCTGTATACTGTAGCAAACACGTGCACATTCAATGATGTACACATTACTGGTTTAATCACACTCAAGAATCTGTCAGAGGACCAAGAAACAGAGTTGTTACGGATTCCATTACGTTTTTTTTTTTCTTTCTGTTCTAACAATCAAATCTGCACATGGTTTCTGTGGCTGTACAGTTTTATTGGCTGTGTATAAGCGGATTGTTGTGTTTGTTTGAGCAGGCAACCAAAATGGATTCAGTGATGGCAGTGACATATCATCTGTTCATGTCCTGATAATGTTAGCTTGCCCAGTTGGAGTTTGAAGAAGACCTACTAGGTGTTGTTGTAAAAACAGATTTATGCTTTTGTGATGGATAGTCTTCAGTCTTTACACATAAAGTTCTTCCAATGGCACACAAAACCTAAAACATTTTAGTTGGACAGCACTATACCAAAGCTATTGAGTGAGGACACTTTATCAGAAGTTGAGGTTTCAACACGCAGAGAAAGAGTGAGTGTAATGTTCTAAGTCTCATATAGACAGTATTTTATAATGTGACACAGGATTGAAAAGTGATGGTCCAAGCTGCCAACACTGAAATATAGACTTAATCATGATTTGACAGCTCTGGCAGAAAAGAAGTCAAGTTTTGAGCCAATCAGATTAGTAGACCACAAATGTTACAGACAAAACCTGCTTTGTATAATATGTGGACACAGGGACACAGTCAGGAATATCTCAGTCATATTAGTTAAATACAAAAATCAGACTAGGCAGGCTGTAACTCGCATTTCCTTTCATGTAAGGCCCAACTCTGTAATATGTGCATTGTCCATCTATCTTTTAATCCTTTCATTCCTCTGTATAGACTGTATAAACTCCCTCAAACATGTGGACTCAATATATTTATATTACAGCAGGGTTGTTAGGAGGTGATTTATATAAACTAAAGTCTGTATCAGCTGTTTATATTATTACCTTGTCAACAGAAGAGTTAGGTTGCTCATTAGAACTTTATCATGAGACAACTGAAGAGAAAACTTAGCTTGACAATACGAGGTAATATGAGGTCCTTCTCTGGTCAGTGGCTTCAGAAGACATAGAAGTTCAATGATAGCAGTGCCAAAGATAAGAGTGTTTGACAGCAATATACCGGTAGAGGTGAATCATTTCTCAGTGTGACTTTGATTGATGTTTTTTTTTTTTTTTATCCTGGTTGACACTTTTGAATTTTACTATTGTGCGCATCCACCAAAGTGCATAACTCAGCCTAGTCTGTACTTCCACCCGTTTCTCCAAACTGGGAGACAGGTGATCCCCGCCTAGCGCAGGTAAACGCTGACCTCACAAAGTACCTCGTACGTCCCCATTTCAACAAATCCACACTGTCGCTTCAAGGTCCATTTGGCCGCAGGTGTTTTTTTAGGGCTTACTGGGATTCCAGAACTCAGAAGGTTTGGGAATGTTGACCCCAGAGACTTCTGTTTTTAGACAAGGTGAAATTCAAAAGTTAAACTTGCAGAAACCATCTTTGTTTTGTATGAGTACTGCAGTCCAGTGCAGTTCAGTAAACATTGCAGTCGATGTCTTCTATATAACTTTACAGCTTTGCAAATTCCCAGGGGCTGGATTGGAGACTCTGATGGATTTATTTTGGTCCCCGGGCCGTATCTTTGACAACCCAGCTTTAGAGGATTGTGCATATGTACATCTGGCAGGACAACAGGTGTTTCAGGTTTGTCCTGTCCTTGACTTTCATATGTGCAAAGACAATACAACAACACAATTACAAGATCAGAGTTTGGTTCCTGCTTCAGCAAAACAAACAACCACGGCCACAAATGTGGTTGGGGTGAACTCACCCTTAAAAACAATTTGAATGAAAACAAAGTGTCTATGCAGTTTCTTTTTTTTTCCAGTTTCAGAAGTTCAAAGATAAAATGCCTACATTGCTGAGCTAAGACACTGTAAAACACTTACCACCATAAATTACACGTGTTCATAAAAGAATCCCACAAACATCCATAGTCTCAGAGAATGTATGACCATTGAAAAACTCTTGAAAATGATTCTATAATTTATTGCTAAGCAAAGAGGAAATGTTACCAACCATAGCAGCATTGAAACCATGTAGCATTCTGCAAGGTTAGGATATACAGGGAACAAAAAGCCCAAAACAGAAAAAATAGATCAATTGCTTCATGAAACTGAGCTGTGACTCTGAAAATGGTCTATGTTTTTTCTTTATGCTTCAGGTTAGTAGGATTTCACAGTAAGACCACATTGAGTGATACACAGTGGGAAAAAAACATTTGGAAAAACCCAGGTGTTAGCATCCATCAAACTGCATCAAAATTTATTACATGGAGAATGCCAGCAAAGTTAACAGGAACAAGGTAAAAATGGCTCCTAGTGAGTCATAGGGCATCATATTGGACCGCAGCACCGGTCAGCCCCTACCGTCATCAGGATGGGAGCCCGCTGAAGGATGCAAACATGTCAGGCTAAGCTACTGGCATAGGAGACCTGATGATTACACATTTAACAAAAGAACTTTTCTCCAAGGTGACAAAAACCTCAACACACCACACCTTCACAAGATGGTGTTCCTCACACTTTCAGTCATATTACTGACATTTATGGGGCAGTGGTACTGGCTGTGTTACCAAGCATGAGAATAAGTGCTGTTGCTAAGTACAATAAATGCCATTCAAGGACTTGATTTACGTCGACTGCTCAAGTTGAAAGGAGGGAAGCTGGACAGGAGGAAATTATGACAAGACTGTGACCCCAGCAAAGCCTTTCATTCTAGGAGGAGGAAAGTAATTACTTTGAATTCACATCTGTAAGAAAAGAAAGTGTCACCATGTTCAGATGGTGTGTATTTTGTGGTGGGTTATTATGCCTTTCTCAAGTAATGCTGCAATGATTTCATTGTAGATCAGTGCGTAGTGAGCCACGAGCCATTAACCTGTCATCAGGATGATACTGACTGTTTTTCACCCATGATCATGTTAAGAATGTCCAGGATGACAAAGGGAAAACACTCACATGCACACAAACTCAACAAGCATCAGCAAGTCTGGAGCAACACAATGCAGTGCACATCTCACCTATTCATCAACGTGCCGACACACATCCGCAGAACCATTACTGGATGCGTGGGGTTCAAGGCCACTGATTCTGAGAGGCAGGCTTTCTTGGAAATGAGGTTGATAGAAATGACTTGGGATGGGAATGTAATGCACAGCCATCTACTTCCACTCTGTAACTGTCATTTCCCTTTATAAAGAGCTAATTCTAATAAGATCTGGAATGTGTGTGGGCCTCGACCACACAAAACACATTTAAACGAATCTCCACAGACTTTAAATCATATATAAACCATCTTTCCTCATTTCCAAACTCATTTGATGAGTAATCTATGTTTGAACTCATTTTGTCTATTTTAACGTCCATGAATTTGACAGAAAAGCTGATGCAATCTGCAGAGGAAAAGTTTGAATGTAAATTTGTAACGACACTGAGAATCCCTGTATCTCCAAAAAGAAGGACGAGATGAGATGGAGCAGATGTGTTGTGGTGCCAATCTAAATATAGTCACACAAAAATCTAGGTTTTTCCAATCACAGAACAAATGAATATGTATGGGTTGATTAGAAGAGTTAAACATCAGGCTGGAAATACAGCAGAGTTCAAGCACATATGGATTTTGGCCTGTGAGGAGCGAGTCTGGGGAAAATAAAAGTTCAGCACAGCTCTTCAGCCTATCCTGGAATACCTTTTACCGGTCAACAGAATTTCCCCTCTGATTTTTAATAAGCACCTGTGCAGTCTGGAAGAAAGCCATGAAGGAGATGCACAGAGGGAGAGGTCCTTTGGCTGGAGACGGAGTGCCGACAGGTAAAGTGGCAGAGGATTAACGACCATTTCAGGACTGTCACACAAAGAGAAATTACTCTTCAAGCCCTCTTAGTGCTGTCTCTCTGATTCAGTTTATGTGCACCTGTAGGCATGTGTAACCTTCATGGTAATTGTTAACAAGCCCCACCATAGACTGCTGGCTCACTGAGGTGTCCTTTAGCCAGTAAACTTAAAGATGAAAACTCCCTGTGGAACGTACCAGTCCTGATTTTAAATTTACCTGGCTGATGCTAGTTTGACTCACATATATCCCTGGCCGATCTGCAAAATGATCCCAGAAAGAGAAACCGCCTCTACACTTAGGGAAGCACTTACTATATCCAGTCGATAAAAGCTGACTTAGGCAGTAATAAAAATAAAGAATGATTTAGGCCCTTTTAAGGAAGGTGACGATATGTCTTGTGTCTTGTGTATCCTCAACATTCACTTTTTTCTTCCAAAAGAATATGAGGTTTTGCTCTTCGGCCTCTTAGTATTTAGTCAATAAGAAGGTCTTACAAAATGACCTGATTGGCATTGAATAGTTGGCAGCAGTTTACAATGCTGAGTGTGCATGTTGCCGCTTTGCTCTTCGTAGGCTATTACAAACACCAAAACTGAAATTTGATAAGAACTACAAGAAGGACAATCTGCAAACAGTTGTAGCTTAAGTTGAGAAAAGAAAAACTTAATGAATAACAGAACCTGTGCAGCAGAGAGTGCATGAAATCCACACACAATGAGGGCGGGCGCATACCTTTCCAAAGCTGTATATGTATTTGGGCTTGTGTATGTGTATGTACATTTTCCAGCTCAAGCTTCACGAACGAGCCTTTTCATAAGCTTTTTATTTCCCTGTGAACAGTGAGAGGCAGGAAGGGATCAGAAAGCACTGCAGGCTTCACAGGGTTAACTAAATGACACCACTGCAACAACACCGCTGCTTAAGACTGGAAGCATGGCCAAGGTTTTCACTGCACTTATAGGACCCATCGTGAACCATATTGAAGCAGTTTGCAGCTCTAGCGTTGTCACAAAATACTGCATCAAGTACGATGATATCTGCCCCATGAGTCATTTTGACCCCCAAACATAAATATCTAAGGCCCAGGTTAAAGAGTACTCACATCCTTTGACGCAAACATATACCTACTGTAAGAGCTTCCACTGTTTTACCTTTCTTCTGAAGTTGAGCTCTCTCCTTCTGCCGCAGGTCAATCTCTCGGCCAAGAGCCTTCTTTTGCCGCTGCAGTTCACAACGAAGCACAGCGATACGCAGCTGCAGGCCCTCTCGCTCCTTCTTCTGCTCAGAGCGAACATAGGAAAAGAGGGATACAGAGGGAAAATATTTAATGTGGTCACAGTAATTTGAGTGTTTATTGAGATCCCAAAATTCCTCCAAGCTCCCTCAACAACACACTGTGTTTTCGTAAATGATCCCATACTGCATTGATAAAACACACATGTATTGAGCTTATCAGAATCTATGGTCTGCTAATGACAAGATAGCAAGAGAATGAGGGTTCATTTAAACACCAGTAAACCTTCAAATCATTGTTACTGTGCAAACAATAACGTGGTTGTTGGATCAATTCTCAGAACCATCTGGAAGGATTAAAATTTGGATTTGAATGTGACTGCATGGAGACTTTGTCCAGACACCTTTCACAAGCTAATGAGAAAAAAAAAATGTGCTTTGATTTCTATCCCACAGTGACTGACTGGCTTCTCTGGATGTGGGTAGAGCTGTTTTTCACAGCTACATTGACATCTCTTCTCATTCCAATCAACACAAACTTTATCCACAATGTTAGGTAAAGAGACCTTCATGTCTCCAAACATTCAGTCTGTTAAAAAAGTTTGAGAAAAGAGATATTTTTTTTTAGTTCATCATCACTTCTATGTAGTTATAAGATTTATTCCGCATGTATTCCAATTTCTTGTTTTTTTTAAATTGGAAAATCAATTTAAGTGGAGGATTCAAATTAACAACGTGGGTTTTCAAATTACAACTAATCACATTGAATTTAAAATGTTGAATAGTGAGGAATGTTAAAAAATATGGATGTGCATCATGTAATAATATCACTGAGAGGATAAATAGCCCCAATGTAAAATGCATACTAATCACAGTACAATAAATTACCAAAAGGGATTTTGACGAAGTGTGTGTGTGTCTGTAAAAGCATGAAAGATACACAGTTGGGAGGAAGCAATTTTCTTGACAGGATGATTGAGATTCAACCTTGTTGTTCATTCTGTAGCACTGACATCTGTCTTATAATCTCACACACAAAGTCCCACACGCTCACGTGCGCACACACACAGATAATGATCCGAGCCTGGATCAGAGGCAACAAAGATATGCTTATTCTTGAAGACTTCAGAGGCCTTTGAAAAACAGACAGATGTATGCGTTGGAGAGAGAACTGTGATACAGTCTCTATCCCACAATATGTGTCGCACCCTGATGTTTGCATGTAAACCACCACCGCCTTCACTTTCACTGAGAAGTTGACAAGTGGGTGACTGTAACCCACCAGCAGGGCCTGTCTGACTCCTACTGAACATCAAAAAGCACTAGGTCAGCTGAGTAAATAAGTAGCAGGCGTGGGGGGAGCAGGTTATAACCCGGCAGATTAATGGCAGCATGTGGGTGGAAGGGCCATACGCTGGAGCATGTGGCCTCTACTGTGTCCGACTTTGATCAGGACCCTCTATGATGAACACAGGCTAGAACCAAGCTTCACAAAAGCAAAGAGGGAAACCCTTAGAAGAGCTGCACAATGCTCCACTCACTCCAAGCTGGTGGGCTCCACAGAAAGGTGGAGAACAAGGATTATGTGATTTATTAGCTGATGTGAGCTCTGAAAAGGGTTTCAAGGAATGTTTCAGTCAGGGGGAAGTATCAGAGGCCAGTATTTGAAAGGGATCTTTTGTGGCAAAAGAACGGAGCCTCAACGTTTTTGTGAGACAGCGAAGGAGGGCTGTTGTGGAGCTGCTTTCATAGGTCGAGTGAAGGTCTGGGCAAAAGAGGGAAAAACGAAGAGCCATTTAAGAGCACGGTGGAACAGCTGCAACAGCTGTCTACAGCTTCAAGCTAGAAAGTTTTTGTCTTCTATATACAATGCATGACAGTTCGACAGCTTCTACTTTAATGTTGTCCAAATGTGGATTCAATGGTAAAAGGAGGGGTTGGGGGAGTTACATCATAGCACACCACAGAAATACCATCATGGACAACCTTATTTTCAAAGTAACACATACAAAAAGATTTTGAAAAATCTGGAAAATTGCAGAATAAATGAAACTAGAAACAGAAATTAACTCAGTCCAGACCTATGCCAAGGATGAGATGTTGTGCCAAGATTCTTGTGATGGAACAGCAGCCTAAAAGATTTTCATTAAAGTGTTAAATTTTAAATTTTCATGGGCCTTGTCATAACCACTAAAAGTAGTAATTCCAAATAGGAATAAATTGAATGAGTGCATTTCAAAGTTAAAAGACTAATTTAACGAAAACCTACATTATAACTATGTCTACTTCTATGTGTATGGAGCTGATTTTCATGTGGAGACACTGATGCTGAGAAGAGGAACAGCTCTCAGAGCCATAGAAAATAAAGAGCAAATTGGTTTGTAATTTCAAATACGTATGAGGCTATAGAGGTAACTAAAAAAAAATATCACTACTACCCTGAATAATTTTTGGCATGTGAGGTATGTGTTGCTGAGACCAGTGAGTGTCACTGCCTTGGGGTGCTCACAACAGCGGAGGAGAGGGGATGCTTGAAGTCAATGTTTACAATAAACACAATGTCAAACACAAGATCTGAGTTCCGTTTTCACAGCTGTGCGGCTGCCAATTCCAAAAATGTTAAATATGCTTTCTTGCATTTGCTTTGGATCCTGGTACAGGATATGACAGGAGGTGAAAACATAAACAAAGGAATTTGGTCTATCTTTTCGACACCTGGAATACTGCTTTTTCTCCACTTTTCAGTTGAGCCTTCAAAACAGAAAATATACACTAGCTGCCCGGAGGGTATAATTACACCTTATATTACATTGGCTGATTCAAGCTTTCAAAGCTTGTTAAGTGTTTAGCACAATATTGTCTGCTCCCACTTATTATTGGTGCAGAAAGGCATGTTATTGCTGATCACAGCAACTACTTGCCTTGTGTTTATCGAAAGCATCCAATGTCACATGTATTTTTTACAGTAAACTGAACTCATCGTAACCTGAGGATACCTGCACCTGCACCTGAGGATAAAACAATGTATAAATAAACAGCAAGGAGAATCCCCCTGCTAACATGAGTGACCGTTCTCACCCGCTCTGTGCAGGTCGCTGTCGTCCTTAGTTTTTCTTCTATCTCCTTCCCAATCTTCTGCACTGTCACTTGAGTCTGCTTGATGGCTCTCTGGGCGGTGTGAAGCCTGCAGAGGAGGAAAATACAACGTCACCATCCAAATCACAGTTTGTAGCCACATGCTATAAGAACTCTGTTTATACAGTGGCAGGATGACTGAGGTGCTGCTGTATGTTGACACCATCAAACAACACTGAACACATCTGCACAACATCTACTATCCATTAGTTTATTATCAAGTTGTAGCCCAACTTGATCTGCCAGTTACCACAAACCACAAGAACTACAGAAAACTGCAATCATGGTTATTTTCCACCTGTTCCGTACAGGAATGACAACCTTCAACCCCTCAACTCTTTGCATGAAACCAAGAAGATGGAGGCCCATTTGCAAATGCCATGTCAATGACATCCCCAAAACGAGGACCAATGACAAGCCACTCATTTCCTTATGCCGTCAATCACCGGCGCAATTTACAACTCACAGGACAAGAGCACCTCAACAGTCCCACATGGGTGGAACGAGTTAGAGGAGACAGACAGGTACATGGTACATGAGCTAAATGTGAGGTTCATCCACCTTTAGTTCTTTGTCTCAAATTTGCAATCCACATGCCACAAGAGTGAACTTCCACAGCGGTTTGAGAAAGTCTTAACTGAGGCACTGGTACTTACATTCCAGAAATGAGACACATTTTTTCGGAGCGCTTTATTGAGCATTAAGAAATGATTCTTCTCCCTTTCTCTGAATGTGTGGTTAGCAATGCTGAGTCACTTATCTGTAATAATGGATCATTTATGATGGAGTTACAAAGATATAATCAGAAATAGATGGCAGTTTTTAGAGCAACCAGAGGAAAAGAAAGAATTCTTGGAGTTGTGAAATAAGGGGGCTTTTTCTTATGAAACTCACATACCTTTGGATGTTATTGTCCCTCTCTGGAAACAACTAAAATGTGCTCCCATGGTGATGCAAAAAGAGGTTTAAGGAAAGGTCCTACATTTTTATTTACTGCCCATGCTTTAATCCGTCTGAGGTGACAGTGATAAGACTTGGAGATAATCCTTCAGAACATCAGGGCGAATCTGTTTTGACAGCTTCATCGGTTCAGGTGATTGCGATGGTTGAACGTGATACGGCCTTTCCCCCCAGAGAATACTTATCTCTTCTCCCCTTTTCACGCATGTCTGTCCCTTATCGTTCCCCAAGTCTTGGCCTAACGCCTGCCCATCAGGCCACATCACACAACCGCTGGCCCAGGAGAGGGCGGGAGGAGAGGTCCCCTCCCTAAACCCTGAGCAGTTTAATCACTGGGCAAGCGTCCAGAGAACCAAGAGAACTTTCATTTTTCAAGGTACAAGAGATACCTAAAAACGATGCCATAGGGGACTGCAGGAAGTTATGACTGAGGATGTGCACTCAACCCTTGATTTTCGATAAACATCTGCAAAACAAAAACGTTTACTCCTTTGACTGTGACACTAAATGCTACAGGGGTGTCAGATAAAACCTGTGCTTTTGAAACCCCCAGAGTCTTTGATAAAACTTGTGGAACATTTTATAGGATGTTTCGGGAGTAATGCAATTAGAAATTCAATGATATGGGAGTTTAAAAAGAAAAAGAATAATTAAGGTTGAGTAAAAATACTAACTTTGTTCATCCTGAAATGAGGAATACAAATTCAAATATATGGAACTTTAAAGACGATTGCATTGATTTATATAAATTATGTGTAAACAGAATTGCAAAATCAACAATTTTCCGTCATTTCACAATTATAAACTAAACACTAAAACTGCTTTTTGGAACAGACCTCTGATCCTGAGCTTTGACTCTTTGTTGATGCCAGTCTGAGAACAAGTTTTGTTTTCTGGAGCTGAGTAGGAAACGCTAATATGTGATCTGGCTTATGGACATAAACACGAGAAAGACCTGCTTCTTTAATAGACCTGTCTTTAGTAGACATATTTAATGATGAATTCATATTTCACTGAATGATTATAGAAATGTATAACCAGAAACTCTAATGAAACAAGGAAAATCGTGTTTGCTGGGATGCAGCTCACGAAGCAGGATCACTGGACTTCTTACATGATGCTAGATACCCAAGTGAATCCATTTATGGAATATGACTACCCCTCGTGGGTGTGTTGAGGCAACAAGAGAAAAAAAGCGTCAAGGAGGCAAAATGGATCTTGAGAACAGATTTTTTCTTTTTGTCTCAAAGTGGTCTGAAGGGTCACAGTCTGCTGAGATAATTACTAACTCGGCATTCCCAGTCCAGGGATTAGAAGCTCCCTGTCCTTATATTACAATATAAATCTCTCAAACGATTAGCCATGTTCACTCAGGCAGCTCAGCATAATAATTCAAATAACAAACGATGGCAAAGCTTTACTAGAAAATCATGTTTTATGTTACAAAACCTCATGAGGTCCAATTTCAGTCAAGGACTTCTATCTTTGTTTGAGAAACCAGATCATACAAATAGTGAGGGGTTCTTTGATTGTGTGTGTCCACTCCAAAGGTGTTAAATGAAAAGCAATAAATATCCATATCTCCACAGCAATTTCAAGCTTGGAACATCAGTTTGTTTATGTAGTCCTACTGCCGCCTTTTCAGGACCCTAAAAGTCAACTGCAGACTACTAGCAGCACCACATCACCATCATGCGGACGAGAACTATGGCCACACCATTCAATCCATAGGCAAACATGGGCAGCCTGCAGGAAAGAATTATCACCTCAAAAGCCTCGAGGGACGTACTAGAGACCCCCCCACAGGGCTTCACCATCCCAGTGAGCTGATTCTGTTGACACATACTGTACATGCATGTATACGCCACAAAGGAGCATACACAAACCAATCAGAACGCGCAGCTAACATATGGCTCTAATCATGAGAGGAAAAGGAGAAACTCCCCCTTAAGTTTGGCGAGTTTGACATGCTTCATGTAAAATGTCTCGGCACTGAAGTGTGAAAGCTGAAACCTAGTCGACTTTTTTTGGCTGCATTTTATACAGCGCCTTTCTACCGTAATGGTTAGCACTTTCCAACGTCACCCCCCCCTCCATCCACTCAAACTGACATTCACACACACTGACACATCTGTTGTGGCTGCATTGCAAGGTGCCAAACTGCTGGGACACAGCAGCCGGAGCCATTACAGGATGAGGGTTTCGTTCAAGCAGTCCTTAACAGCCATTGAGCCCTGCTGTCCTGATATCCAACTCATTTATACTACAACATGGAAGACATGAAATCCTTCTTTCTCTACAAGTGGTCACAGACTGAGCTGCTCCATATCACTGAGGGGCGGAAGATGTGTCAGAAACTGTGTTGATAGTGTCTTAAACATAGGTGTTATAATTGGAGGGTGAACAGTTGGATCATCACTGTCTTCAGGGGCCAAACTCAAACGACAGTAGACATAGACAGACTCTGGAGGAGACTGATGATACGTACACGCCCCCTCTGCATTTCCATCTGACTCCACTATCGCAAGGGCAAAGTCCGTCGGAGTAGTAAAGCAGCCTTTTCCAATAAACCACTGCTCAGAGTAAGACACCTCACATTGTGGGAGCAAATTGAGAGGATATTTGACAATGTCCAATGCAGACACGAGTCAGTGTTCTCAGAGAAAAAAGGCAATTACTGTACATTACTAAGGAAGAAGACCCATGATTGTTCCACAACTACAAGTTACAAGACATGAGTCAGTGTTCTCAGAGAAAAAAGGCAATTACTGTACATTACTAAGGAAGAAGACCCATGATTGTTCCACAACTACAAAATGAAAATCAGCAGCAGCATATAAACATCCACACTATCAGATATCAGCGTATAAAACCAAGGAGAGTCAAATACAAAGAGAAGCTTTGCAAACAAAGCCCATTTTACAAGCAACGCTCAGCTTAATGCTGATGCAGGGAATAAATACGTCGTGGAAAAGGCAGAGCTCTGCAGCTCAGAAACTGAGTGGTATCTAAGGGTGTGTATCATGGCACGTGGGATAATACATGTAACAATATCTAACGAATCATTCTACAATGCACGATCATAAACCATGTGCATATGGACACTCCGAGTCAAGGAGAAACTTAAGCACAGCGGTGAGCTGCAGGCACAAGCGTGAGGTTTCAGTGTTAAACTCTGAAGAGGCCCACTGGGTGTAGATAGGGGAAGAGGATGATGAATAAGGCTACAATAATATAAGAGGCAAGAGCAGAGGTCATACAAATTGTGATTTAAAATGAGCTTTCGTTCCAGTAAGATGCAGGAAAGCCCATCTTCTCCTCTCATAAACACAAAAGTTCACCGCTTTTAGATGAGGGAGTGACGTTTAGGTTCTGCCAACTTCGGTGTAACTCCCGTTTCTTGACACTGCAATTTCCCATGACACATCAGCGTACCCTTATTTAAACGTTATAGGTGGAAAATGTTTGTGGAGGCCTTCATAATACTCCTAATGAGCAGATCTTTATCCTATTTTGTAAACATCTAATTCAAACCTTCTACATTTGCATTTATTTAACAGTGTGCCAGTGAACACAGGGGTATTCCTTGGGGTTTCACCACATTTATATTTAAACACATAACAACAAGCTTATATCTGTCACTAGACTCCTGTGCTGCCTGATTTCCTTTCAAGCTTGTAATTTCTGTGCCAGTGTTCCCCATCTAACAGGGAAATTACTCAGCAAATGTCTCTCTCCCTCATTAGGTGGTAATCTGCACTGCACATTTCCTATCCAAAGGAAAGCTCCTCAGTTATTGTGAATGGTATAACAGTGAATTACAAATGCCTGCAATAGGAACAAATATCCACTCAGTCCACTAGAAGTGCCCATTTAGTCATGGACGGGCTCTGAAGTGTCAGACAAGTCAATAAAAATACATGTATTAAATCTCTCAGATGTGTAAATGAAACACGGCATGCTTCATTAAGTTTTAATGAACTGATTTAAATGGACAGGGACACACTGCTGACAGGTGACTGAATGTAATAGAGATCACTCTTGGCATAAATGTACCTGCCAGATTATTTATTACTGACATGACTATACTATGACAAACACTGATTGACTATATCAGACAACTTTATCTGATTCAATGGAGAGCTTGATGTCAGCGAAGATGCTTTCTTCAACATGCTCAATCCCTCATTCTGAAAAACCTTCAAACCTCCGTTACAAACATGCCCAGGAGTGTTTCTGGACTCATTAGCATGTAGATGCTGTATCTGCTTAATCTTAAGCTTAGATCAGTTTGACAAGAGTTGTGTTTGAAGCCATGCATCTTGCTTTGTCGACACAATGCTCCAGGCAGCGTCAGGAGAGTGTGCAAGCACAGCACATATATCACTAATCTGATTAGTTCTGAGTGCCTGTAATCATTCTGACCCAAATACATGAGAAAACAATGCATGTGATTGTCATAAATATCATAAATATGTAATGTGATGCTGATAAAATAGATAAGTGCATTAATGGGGATACACAAATGTCCCTTATACACACAAAAATGGAACATAAATAGAATAGAATAGAACATCATATCTAGACTTAATGTTCTGAAAATCATGAGACGTCAAAGTTTTCCCTGACAGCAGGACTGAACGATAGCTTGGCTATTGCACCATCTGCTGGACATCAACTGCTATAACTCAACACACTTAAAAACAGGAAGTCAAACAACATGTTTAACAATTTAAAGAAATTCCTAAAAGATTGGTAAAATAAACAAATAATTAAATAATTGTCACTGAAAATGAGGAAAGATAAAAATCCAGTATGATTCAACAATATGATGAAATAGCAGGCCATTAATCTTACCTGAGCAACGAGAAAACACTGTACGAGTTCCTGACTGAACTTTGGTCAACCTGAAGCAGACTATTCTTCTTCCGCTCCGACTGATCCTGCATGGGCCACATGGCAGAATGTCAGCGTTCAAATACTGGTGGCTAACGAGAGGACCGAGTCTGCTGTGATGCACAGCCTGTACAGAACAGACACTGTACCTTGTGATCAAAGTCCGCTGCATAGTAGCCATCATTCAATCCAAATATGATCTCATTCGGATTCCTGGATCGAATCTGTGCACGTAGCAAAGCAGCAGAGGCTCATTGTGAGAAGACAGACAGAACAAAGGACAGTGGACATCTATGATAGAGTCTGTCTGTTTACTATCTTTGTGAACAGCCTCACCATGAAATAACACTGAGCTCTTTGATTGAGTATGTGACTTCAGAAATGGTTCTTGTGTGTGAATGCTGACCTGTTGTCCCGTGTATCTCAGGCCATCCAGATTGACCTTCCATTCTATGAGGAGCTGGTACTGTTCCTCCTGTCCTCCCCAGATCCTCACCACAAAGCATGACACAGAGGTGTCCAGAAGGTCTGGGAGCATCCCGAAGTCCAGACTCCGCCAAGTAGGATTCTGGCAAATACATGCACATGTAAGTGAAAGCAGTATTGACTGAGGATGAAACTGTGAGACTTAATTACTTGTGGATGTAAATGCTGATCACAAAACAACTGCTTCACCTAATTCAGAACGAGACAAAATTAACATTACATATGTACAACATTACTTTCAGCGGAATTACGGACAGTCATGAATACAAAAAATGTATATATTTTATAATGTGACACTGCATTGAACTTTCTACTCACGCTACTACAGTACTACTACAGTGATAGGTTGAACAGTTTACATAATCCAATTATGTACCATATATCTTAAGGTCACTTGTGAGCAAGCAATTTGCAAGCAAACACACAATTCACACAGGATGAAGGGGTTGGGGGTAGTGACAGTCACTACATAAAGCAGAGGGGTATAGCTGAATGAAAACAGGAAGACTAACAGGAAACATTTCCCAAGATGAATGATGACAGAGCAGACAGAATACGAGGAAACAAATGTCAGCAAGTATGTTGAATTCAACAGGGGGGAGCTGGGCTCAGTCCTGACGGGAGTTATGAGTCCTGCAGTGCATTATACGGTCTGTCTCCTGAGGGCACTGAACAGTGGGCCTGGAAAGCAGCTTAGATCAGCTCATGACTCGGCAGCAAGTCTGACAGTAATGGTTTATGTGCTTGAGTGCCTCCATAGCTTTATGCAGACCTGTATCTGCCAACCATATACGAGTGGAAACAGCACAAATTCACGCAGCAGTATACAGCTGGACTGACATACAGTTGACTGAGGCCCATCAACATTCGGAGAAGGAAGCTGCATATAAATCTAATTAATTCATGTTGATTGAACAAAGTTCACTCCCTGTTCAGTATTTCAGAATTACTTCCAGCATGTCTGAATATTTGACTGGCAGGTAGAACCATGAAGAATAGCTGTCTGGCAATGCACAAAAGGATATTGCCGCACAACTACAGGCTGCAGGTGTGCTGCATACGTAAAGCATACTCACCAGTGAGTCTCGTATGACTTCACTCTTGTAAAAATCTATAAAAAAAAGCAATCAAACAATAGTTTGTGATTAAATGAAGACAGAACACACAGACGCACCATCATCAGTGAGGGAGAGTCAGCCCATAGAATAAATTGACATTTTAAAAAAAACAAAACACTTAGCTAAGCTTTAATCTGGACTGAAGAAGGACTGCGGTGGTATTTTCACATCTAACAAAGCTGATAGAATCAGTGTAAACAACATTAGAGTCCAATTTTATGAGTAGCACAATTTCCATGTATTTTTTCTGTTTTAAATCAAGATGCCATCAGACCCAGTAATCAGAAAATAGTGTGACGCGCGCGCGCACGCACACACACACACACACACACACACACAGGGGTGTTAATACTGACCACTAGATATGCGATCTCCTATACACAGGTGAAGGGTGAAGTATGTGTCCAGCAGGGGGGAACCATTCTTGTTGACAATGTTCCTGGCAGCAATGCTCCGGAGATGACGCAATCGTCTCTGTTCAGAAATACAAGAAGAGATAAAGAGATGTCAGGTCGACGGAAATCAGAGCCGCTGTACTGTTCCATTCGAATCATGTGAGGACAGTTGAAAAATATTCTCAAGGCTGTATTGAAGACACAGAAGCCCAAGTAGGCTGCAGAGACAAATATCCTAAAATAGTTTCAGGTCTACTAGACAACAGCAGTTCAAATCAGACAGTATTTCGGTTGGAAATGTGACGTCACACAAAGGATTTATCTGAAAGCTTATCAGAACTGTAATAGTATTAATCAAGAGAAGGCTACAAATGCTTTTAATTACAAGGTGATGTAATGCTTCCTCAAAAATCAAGTTTGATTGGCAGAAAAAGTGCAGCACAAACGTTCCTGCTGCAAGCCAAAATGCCACAGGAACACTTTCTATCTTGACCAGCAGGCCCAGCATTTCTCCTTCAGCTGTACCAAGACTAAATCTAAGTCATGGGATTTCCTATAAGATTAAGGGCCTAAGACACAAAAAAACGATTGTTCCACAAGGAACTTTCATGCTCCTCTCACAAATGTCAGAAGACATGGAATAATGTGGACCACAGGCAGAGAGAAACAGTTTTGACCACACTCGTGCAGTATAAGGCCACTATAGTGGTCAGAGCTCAAGGGAATCAAATGATACTAATCCAAGACTTCTTGTAATGTACGGCAAAGTTCGCATTCCAGGGTTCTGATAAATGTTATAGAATGATCAAAAAATAATGGGCGTGTCAGACAGCATGATTCGTCGGTCACAGGACTGTTCACAAAACATGGACACTTCTGTACTGGAAATAGTTTTGGATTTACAAAGTTTGGGAAACAGCAGTAATGTCATGTGGGGACTCTCAAGTAGACATGAAATTACTCCTAAGAGAAAATCCATTCACATTAATTGGGTAGGTAACAATAATCAGTGTGATAAAAATAGGGCAAACAATAAATAAAGAGTGACATGCCGTACCAATAAGACGGATGATTTTTTTGACAGATGCTTTTTTTTCTTTGCATCACATTTTTTTAAGCTATATATTTAACTGCACAGTTAAAAATGAATGTGTATTCTTGCACATCTAGTATTCATCTACAAACTAATTTACATTCAGTCACAAAATCACTGAAGCATGGTAAAAATAATAATTAAAATGCAAACTTCTTTTCAAGGTGTGGAAAAAGCAATTTTTCCTTTTATTTAATTTCAAATTCAAATACTGACTCAAGATAATTTATTGTATTTTTCACTGGCTACTAATGTTGTAGTATTTGGTACGAACAATATAATATACTGAATATCTGCAGTGCAACATATAGTACATCTTAACATTAAACTAATTACAACTGCTTTCTTGTGCATTGAGTAGTTCCAAAATTGCTGTCATGATGATCTAATAACATCACACAAAGACCTGTATCCCTTCCTCAAATTGAAAACTCTCCCATTCAATCAGTAGTCAAAAGTCAGAGTCAAGTTTATTGTCAAATATACTGTATATGCATGATATACAGCATAGATGACAGTATCCACAATTACGTAATACAAAGTGTCATGTCTTCAGTTTTTAGTCAGGTTTGATGCACTTAGAAGCCGAGGTGGAAGGCGGAAAGAGATTTTAGAGTCAACACATGTTTCATTCAATGCAAATACGCATATTAACTCTACATGATGCTATGGCATGTTTGCCAATATCATAAAAGCTCTGAGGCATTCACAGTCAAAGTTATCAAACCAGATTGTGCGCAATTCCCATGGCCACAAACTAGCAAACTGATAAAACTCACTATTTTCAGTACTGTAAGCCAGCTGGTCAGTTGAATAATTCCACAAATTTATCCTATATTGGGAATCATATATGCATCAGATCCTAATATTATAGTTTTAAACATATATGAAACCTTCTGCTAAAACATGAAAATAGTATATCCTTCCTCAGCCATAAAATAAGCTCTGTCTGCATCAAAAAAGTGGACAGGTAACAGCTGTCCTGGAATGTAAGAGTGGACACAGATCGGTCACACAGTCAGCACATGAAATATCCACAAAAAGAACAAAATAGCACATTTTAGATATTTAGTGGTTATTTGTCCCATGAACCCTGATTATATCTGTAAGATTTTCAGTTGGCTAATTCAATTGGGATAAGTAGTATTGAATCACAGATAAACTGAGTAAGTAAGCTGTAGCAAAATGAAAGTGGCCATAATCATGACATATATTCACACTGCATTTCATTACATTATATAATTCATAGTATGAAAATTACAACTTGCTTCTTGTCATAATCAATTTGTTGTTGCAACACTAAATCACACAGGTGGTAAAGTGTCTCAAAGTAACTTTGACAAACTGAACAGTCACTTTACATTTACATTACATATCCGAATGAATTAGTGAATGCTAATTCTTGGAGGGAATACACTGGTGGTTCCATAATGCAAATGTATTACTTTATCCATCTTATTGTTAAACAGATATTTGACAAACTAGTATAACTCAATAGCATATGCTAAGTTAACATACCATTTCCCTTCCACTGAGCTGTCACTGGTGTGCTGACACAACGCCAAGTTACCTTTAGCAGGCGGATAATGTTACATGCTTCGTTGACAGTTTCGCTGTAACATATCCTCAAAACTCAGCAAAAGAGCCGAACCGAATGGGTCACACGTCCTCCCAAATGATGCTAGTGTGGCTCGTATGAAACCAGCTCAAACACATTAAACAGTAAGCTAGCAACCTGCAAGCTAGCAGCTGCTAGCTTCCTAGCTAGCCTGACAGGCCTGTCGTGTTCCCTTAAGCAGCAGTTGTAACTGACAGTAAACTAGTACAACACAGTAAGGCGGCTCGTTACTCGTTTTTTAAGTTCTTCTGCGTGTCGTTACCGCTCAAAGACGTAGCAATGCTTTTCGTTTACCTGTTGGGATGTCAGCTCTACATGTAAGGCTCGGGATGATGATGCTCCAGAATTAGTAACAGAGGCGGCGGGGATGGCGAGAACCCGACCGGCGTTGGAGTTCATTCTCCCGTCGGCATCTAGCAGGTCCCCCTCATTCAACAAAAGATCCCATGCTCGACATGCAGTGATAGGCGATTGGAAGTTCCGTAATCGCCAAGCAACTGAGGAAGGCGGACACGGATGTCTATGCAAATAAAGCGCAACGACAGCTGTCAGCTAACCAACGGGACGTAAACAAAGTACAGGCTATTTCGCTAGACTTGGTTCAGAAATCCGTCTCCGGTTTGAGGTGTGACACCCACGCTACTGATTGGCTTAATCCAAAGTCTGTCACGTAAAACCGGGGCCTTTTATTCAGAATCATAATACTATTGGTTATTTTATTTATTGGTTTTCCGGGATGGGCGGGGTTACACTGAAGTCTGTCAAATAAGCAAAATATGAGGAAGTAGCGCAATACAGCGTGACAAACAGGTGACAGACAAACAATTGCACTTTGCAAACCTAAAAGACTAATTAAAATAAAAGATTAACTGGATGTACACCAAAAAACATTAGCATCAATAATCAGAATCAGATTCAGAAAAAGCTTTATTGACAAGTAATATTTGACCAAAAAGTCAAGGAAAAAAATGTGGCTGAAATTTGTGTTTTTCTACTTCACTCGACAGCCACGGACCAGACAAATTTGACGAAAAAGTCAAGGGATCAAAATTGGCTCAAATTTGCGTCAGTTGATGCCAGTCGGCCGCCGACACCCGCGGGGGTTAGAAATTTGACCAAAAAGTGACTTTTTGGTCAAATTTGTCAGGTCCGGACCTGTCGAGCGAATTAGAAAAAATCAAATCTGAGCCAATTTTTTTTCCTTGACTTTTTGGTCAAATTTGTCAGGTCTGGACCTGTCGAGCGAATAAGAAAAAATCAAATCTGAGCCAATTTTGATCCCTTGACTTTTTGGTCAAATTTGTCAGGTCCGGACCTGTCGAGCGAATTAGAAAAAATCAAATCTGAGCCAATTTTTTTTCCTTGACTTTTTGGTCAAATTTCTAACCCTCACGGGTGTCAGCAGCCGACTGGCATCAACTGACGAAAATTTGAGCCAATTTTGATCCCTTGACTTTTTGGTCAAATTTTTCAGGTCCGGGCCTGTCGAGCGAATTAGAAAAAATCTAATCTGAGCCAATTTTTTTCCCTTGACTTTTTGGTCAAATTTCTAACGTCTGCAGGTGTCGTGAGCCAACTGGCATCAACTGACGCAAATTTGAGCCAATTTTGATCCCTTGACTTTTTGGTCAAATTTGTCAGGTCCGCGGCTGTCGAGCGAATTAGAAAAAATCTAATCGGAGCCAATTTTTTTTCATTGACTTTTTGGTCAAATTTGTCAGGTCCGGACCTGTCGAGCGAATTAGAAAAAATCAAATCTGAGCCAATTTTGATCCCTTGACTTTTTGGTCAAATTTTTCAGGTCAAGTATCATGGGTGTTGGCGTCTGACTGGCATCAACTGACGCAAATTTGAGCCAATTTGGATTCCTTGACTTTTTGGTCAAATTTTTCAGGTCCGCGGCTGTCGAGCGAATTAAAAAACTAAAATCTCAGCCAAATTAGTTCCTTGACTTTTTGGTCAAATTTCTTACCCCCACGGGTGTCGGCATCCGACTGGCATCAACTGACGCAAATTTGAGCCAATTTGGATTCCTTGACTTTTTGGTCAAATTTTTCAGGTCCGCGGCTGTCGAGCGAATTAAAAAACTAAAATCTCAGCCAAATTAGTTCCTTGACTTTTTGGTCAAATTTCTTACCCCCACGGGTGTCGGCGTCCGACTGGCATCAACTGACGCAAATTTGAGCCAATTTGGATTCCTTGACTTTTTGGTCAAATTTTTCAGGTCCGCGGCTGTCGAGCGAATTAAAAAACTAAAATCTCAGCCAAATTAGTTCCTTGACTTTTTGGTCAAATTTCTTACCCCCACGGGTGTCGGCATCCAACTGGCATCAACTGACGCAAATTTGAGCCAATTTGGATTCCTTGACTTTTTGGTCAAATTTTTCAGGTCCGCGGCTGTCGAGCGAATTAAAAAACTAAAATCTCAGCCAAATTAGTTCCTTGACTTTTTGGTCAAATTTCTAAGTGCCACGGGTGTCGGCGTCCGACTGGCATCAACTGACGCAAATTTGAGCCAATTTGGATTCCTTGACTTTTTGGTCAAATTTTTCAGGTCCGCGGCTGTCGAGCGAATTAAAAAACAAAAATCTCAGCCAAATTACTTCCTTGACTTTTTGGTAAAATTTCTTTCCCCCACGGGTTTCGGCGTCCGACTGGTATCAACAGACGCAAATCTCAGCCAAATTAGTTCCTTGACTTTTTGGTCAAATTTCGAACCCCCACTGGTGTCGGCGTCCAACTGGCATCAACTGACACAAATTTGAGCCAATTTGGATTCCTTGACTTTTTGGTCAAATTTTTCAGGTCCGCG